>CM076569.1:396444637-396632137 GCA_034641835.2 Pinus albicaulis | reverse complement strand
AGGCCTTTATCTGTATATTGATTGTATACAAGTTAAATAGAGAAAGTCTCATAAAGCCCAAATGTCCTTGGAGAAAGAACAATTTTTTTTCCAAAAATAATGTAACCCATAATATACAAATTTCATGCCTTTCTTGGAAACCATTGACCATACTTCTCAGCATAGAAATGAGAGGCAATTAGTCAAGTAATATGGTTGACATGTGAGAAAAGGTATGAAGCTCACTTAGTCTTGGTATCGAGGAAAAATTGCAAGAGACAAAAAGGGTCGGGCACAAAGGTACTCCAAATGAGAAAATTGGATATTGGTTTAAGTGCCAAAAGCATGGAATTAATATGAGAAAATTGAATATTGGTTTAAGTAAAAACAAATGATTTTCCAATCAGAAACCATATTAAAAATATATACCTAGAAGAGTGGTTGTGTTCCATACACTACCATTACTCTATCAAGTCCCTCTTGGAAGTGAGATTAGCTTAATACCGTGAGTAAAAGAGGGAAATTTCCTTTTGAAAAAAAAAGATTATAAACTAATTTAGCCAACTATAAATTTAGGTAAAAACCCTGAAGAGAAAAAATTATAATTCTATGAAGAGTGCAAGTGTCGAATAATTGCAATAAATGAAAACCTTCAAGCTTAAATAAGCCATGGCTAGAACCAGAATACATTTAATATCAAAAATCATGCTTTAGGGTTACTAAGAAAAACCCTATGTTGAAAAGAGACTCAAACCTTATATGATAATTTTCATAATACGAACTTGAATCAAGGAAGAAACTTACCCAATAAAAATCAAATCCAAATTGACGACAAATTCAACGTATGGTCACTTTGATAGTTGTGCACGAGACAAAAATAATGTTAAACAATCACCCGTAAATTCCAAATGTGTAGAAGACTAAGAAGTGACTAATAATAGACGTAATTACTAGATGAAATTTCACAGGTATATTATACGCCATGGTTTTCCCTCGGCCAAAAATAAACCCCCATCATTCCTACAAATATTTTGACATGGAAACAAAGGTGTGAAGTTATCAAAATGCATAGAGTGATGGGGTGAAATGAAAAGAACATATTGTGCAAAACAAAGACAAGGAACTAGTACCTATATGCAATGCATTTCTTTTCAATGTAGACATGTCTAAGCATGAAGAACTCAAGTGTAACCTTTGTAAAATTGAATCAGGTGGCATAGAAAACCTTTGAACACCTAGCAGAGTCGAGCGATGCTCTAGCCGCACAACACCAAAATAAAATGAGCCAAGTGGAACATAAGTTAGGGTTATTTACCCTATGGAAATGTTGGAGGAAACTCCACTGTTAGATAAACACATCAAATCCAAACCATCAAAGGTGCGTTGATCAGAGACACCATGTGAAAGTACATGGAAGATGCCCTACATGACCTACTTTAAATGAATACATGTATTATGAGACAACTCATTTAATTATAATGCACCTTGTGGAAGAGGATTAGTTATATGCCTAAGTAGGTAAATGCATATATGGTTAAGAGACTTTGAGTAATAAGGTTGGGCCTAGCGCCATTGAAATTACATCAGGACTAATGAAAACTATGAATATGAAGTTATGGAGGTATTAATGAGGTAAAAATATTCATTAAAGAATTAATATTACCATTCTTGGAATGTGTTGTATTCAGTATTGATAAATATTAAATAAGAAATACTATGTGAACCTCGAATCCTAATCGATATGATGATGTTGAGGAAAGATAATGGAATTGACTATGAAATGAAAATGATCATCGGCATATTGTCCCTAATATAATGTTGAAGGATTTCAATACAAAAAGTAACTCCATGCTATGTGGTCATATGTAAAGTGATAGAAATCACTATCCATGTGTTAATGTGGTAATTCACCTCAATATCGAGTTGTAATGCACAAAATTCAAGTATATCCCTTGCAAAAGAGATCTTCACTACTATTTATGGCAATAAGACATTTTTCTTTTAGTGTGTAAGGAGGTATTTTATAGGTCTAGGGAGATGTCATCGGTCCCAAATGTCGGGGTGATTCCCTCCTTCATCATTTTTTCCACATGGAAGGGGCCCCATGAAACCTTTGAACCCTATGATTCAAAATTTTCATGCTATACGAGAATTTGGCCTTCCGCCTAGTCAACGTGTGTACCCATGCAATGGCCCACCATGCCACGTCATCTCGAGAGTTTGGACTTGCTAGAATCCCCTGTGCGCTCCACTTGAAACCACCATGGAAGAACCTTTGAGCTTACAAATTGTAAACCAAGGGAAAATGGCCTCATCATTTCCATGCAGTCATTCACCTAATTTAATAAAGGTTGCCTACCTCTTCATACAGAGGTCACATCGAAAAATATGCAAACTTAGAATAATCGTAGGAATAAACCATCTCTTAAGGAAAACTTTCAGGAATAGTTCTACACATGAATTCACCTTCCTTACTTGTGTGAGAAAACAACACTCCTTAACATTAACATCACAAAATCTCCACACAATAAAATAGATACATAACTCTGACAAGAAAAAACATAAGATTATACTTATATTATAAGAGATCTAGCAATTGAGAGTGGGACTCTAACTCTCCACCCAACCATAGACAAGCTACAACCACAATTATTTGTAGTTGTCTCTCCCCACACAGATTCTAGTGCTTGAGGTGGAGTGCTTTTTGAGGGGAAATTTTATCCAATATGGATAACTTAAATGGGATGTCACAAGGCCACTCTACCTTCATCGACCAGTTACACTAGCTTCCACTCAGTATTCTTAGATTCTTCAGGCAAAATCAACATCCATGTCAAGATATCATAGTACAAAGAGCCTTATCTCACTTTCAGGAAAAGAGAGTCCACAACAAAGAAGTTTCATTAGTGGATAAGCTATTGATGGGTAGAGACATCACCTCTCCAAGTGGTTCATCAGTGAGTCAAGCACCAAATATTTAGCCCCAAGGCAACTTATGGTGGTTCATCATCCCTCACAAGCATATGAGTGACACTCCCCAATCTAATAGATTCATCAATATACAAGTTTCCAGTGGGTTTTTTATCCTTTAGGCAATCCACTACTCTCTATACTATTGATTTAACCTAGCAAGCCTCTCTCTAAGTTTTCAATTCCTCAGTCGGTTCACTTTCTGCAGAGTTCCATAACTGTCATATTGATTGCTACTCTCTCTATGTTTTCAGCTCCACCCTTAGAATAATTTTTTGTGCAATGTTCTTTACTGTATTCTCTTCCACTGCCTCCATGTGAGATAATGATAGTGCCCTCTTTTATATATTTTGTATGCATATGCCATGGAGTGTGATAATTTCCCCCAAACATAGTAATTGTCTGTCTTTACCCAACTCTACGAAAGTCAACTCCTTAGACAGTGCAACCCATGTTACCTTTAAATTTGTTTCCTTTCTATTAACTATGGTTAGAGCTATAGGAAGAATGGGCCATTACGTCCTCCTTTCAGGTAAATATGGCTCATTTAGCCCATTTAAAATCATTCAGCCAACCAAGACTGATATTTAAAACAACCCATTCCTCAAGCAATCTCCCTCCCAAGAAATCTAGAATTTGTGTCCCTTTCTCTCAGCCTTTTATAATAATTAAAATTATTTAATATGATGAAATGTTAAATAGTGGATGTAATAGTCCCCTCCCCCTTGGGGAGGAACACTTTCCTCAATGTTTAATAGCCATATTCAAACAAAACATGCTTTGGACCAAGAATTGTAGATGTGGAGCTTTATATACACAGTTTTGTACACATCTACAATGTATTTACATTTGCTTTACTCGGTAAATAAGAAAGGATATTTTGTTCACATCTGGTCAACCATTTCCCATGTGGCTTCCTTGGGCCCAAAGCGTCTCCAAAGCATGAGTTGCCTTTGATCTAGGATGCATAGAGGTTATGGTTGGAATTCTCCCTCTGGTTCTACTTGTAACACATAAATCAATTACATGATCAACATCCTACACATACCTTTTAAGAAATGAAACATGAAATACATCACGAACTCTAATTGATGGAGGTAAGGCCATCCGATAGGCCATTGGCTCTATTCTTTTGAGCATCTCAAATGTCCCACAAAATTATGGTGCCAACTTGGCACATGACCCAAATTTCAAGGAGCTCTTCTTGGGTATTAACAGATTGGAAAACATGTTCCCCAACTTGAAACTCCTTTTGAACCCTACGTTGGTCCACATAGCTCTTCTAGATATCCTATGACACTTTTAAATTTATTCTACTGGTTTTCATTTCTTGCTCCATGTCCTCTAGCATATCATGCCCAATAAGGACCTTGTTCACCGGATCATTCCTATTTACAGGAGTGTTACATCTCCTTCCATAAAAGAGCTTCAAATGGGCTCATTCTCAGTGATTCTTGACACTCATTATTGTATGAAAAATATAAAAGTGGAAGATATTATCCCCACTTATTTAGTTGGTGCATTACATACATCCTTAGTATGTCCTCGAGAAATCTGTTTGTCCTCTTTGTTTTCCCATCAGTCTAAGGATGATACATTATGCTAAATGCCAGCTCAATTCCCAATCCTGCAAATAGTTCTTTACATAACTTTGAAGTGAACCTGGAATCTCTATTTGAGATAATATCCTTGGGAACTCCATGCAATCTCACAATATCCTTAATAAATATATGAGCTACCTCATTGGTTGAATTTTTAGACTTAACAACCAAAAATTGAGCCACTTTGCTCAAGTTGTCAATCACTACCATGATTTTGTCATGTTGCTTAGAAGTATTTGGCTCCCCTTTGATAAGATACATAGAAATTACTTCCCACTTCCATTTCAAGATGGGAATGGGTTGCAATAAACCAGTTGGGTTCTTGCACTCAACCTATACTTATTGGCATTCTATGCACTTGGAGATGAAATCTGCCACCTCCCTTTTCAAATCAGGCCATAAATAGGATTTCTTGATGGTTGTAAGAGTCTTTTGATATCTTGGGTGACCAAAGTAGGGCTTTGCATGAAACTCTTCTAATATGAGTTTCTTAAAGTCATTGTTATTTGGCACATAAATTTTTCTTCTGAATTTAATTAACTCGCTTACATTAAGGCTATATTTTGCACTTTCCATACTCTTAGAACTTTGTTGCAATTTCTCTTTCATCTACTGATATTTTTTGTCTTTCTTCTCAAATTTTCTGATCCTTTCCTCAAGGTCATCCATAGAAACTCATGGATGCTATATGGTTTATTTTCACTCTGATTTTTACTGCGTCAACCACTTTGTTCTCTTTTCCTTTTATATACTTGATTTCAAAGTCAAATTCATTGAGCATGTCCAACCATCTAGCTTGCCTTGTATTTCATCCCTCCATGATCAGTCATCAGAGTAAATTTTCTACTGAGAAGGTAGCACCTCCACATCTTAAACGCATGGATGATGGTAGCCAATTTCAATTCATGAGTTACGTAGTTTTTCTCATGCTCATTTTATTTTTGAGATCCATAGTAGACCACTTGGCCTTCCTGCATCAAGATTCCACCAAGTCCTTATTTACAATAATTTGTGCTTACAATGAAATCTTTTTCAGGATATGTTATTCTTAGCATTAGTGTATTAGTTAACAACTACTTCAGTTGATTGAAGCTTGCAACACAATCAACTATCCATTCGAACATCTTCCCTTTATTTTTCAAGGTTGTAATTGGGTGTCCAATATTAGATAATTTATTAAGGAACCTCAAATAATATCCAACTAATGCCATGAAGGACCTAAATTCAACCACATTCATTGGTTTTGGCCATTCCATGATGGCCTTAACATTCTCTGGATCAAGCGGCTACTCCCTCCTTTGAGACAATGTGTCCCAAGTAATGAATTTGTGACTAAAATAAGTTGCACTTACTAAGATTTGCATAAATATAATTCTTTCTTAGTAATCGTAGTATTGAGTCCAGATGCTCTTCATGTTCCTCCTTGGTCTTTGAATAGACCAAAATGTCATCAACTAAAACTATGACAATCTTATCCAAGTAAGGGTGAAACACATTATTCATAAGGCACATAAAAGTTGTAGGTACATTAGTAAGCCCAAAGGGAACTACCATGAATTCGTAATGCCCATACCTCATTTTGAAGGTTGTATTACACATATCATCCTCCTTTATGTGCATTTGATGATAGCTTGATCTCAAATCATTCTTAGAGAATATTTCTCCTCCTCTCAACTGATCAAATAAATCATCAATTTGTGGAAATGGATACTTATTCTTCATGGTCACCTTGTTTAGTTTCCTATAATTAATAAACAACCTAAATGTGACATCATTTTTCTTCATGAAAAGAACTGGTGCTCCCTAGGGAGACACACTCGGCCTTATGTAGCCCTACTCCAACATCTCCTAGAGTTGTAGCTTTAGTTTAACTAATTGTGGACTGTGTTAGCCACCTATAATATTTTGTTATACCAAAAGGTGGCTAAGATCTTTTTTGAGCCTCCAAGGAACAAATTTTATCACTAAAAATTGTTAGCTCTTGAAGTCTCTTTAAGGCCTCATGCCTCTGTCCCAAATACTCATTTGCTGTCCCATTTTATACTCAGAAAATTCTGTTGATTTCATATAACAAACTGTTGAAGAAACCATCATTTTCTTCCCCTTTTTTCTCCATATTATTCCTCTACTTTTCATAAGTTTCTCCCTCCATCCGTAAAAATATTCCTGACATGGTTTAAAACTTCTTTTTGAGCTGTGCCGAAACCCTCAGATCCATTTAAAACCTTGAAATTTTTCATAAAAAACAAATTTTTATTGCTATGAACCTAAGCCCCTTGGGCTAAGTCCTAAACCACTTCCCCCCCACATGCCCATACGTTAAAACCAAACGCCAAAGCTTTTCGGCGCTAATCGCAATCGGAAATAACACAAATGGGTTGATCGGAAAGACCAGGCTCAATGGCCCGATTGCGATTGCCCTTGTCTTTATACTCTCGGGCATATTACATTCCGTGAAAACCACCGGCCCCGCAATCGGGCGCCTTTTTCCTTTACTTATATATTTTTCGCCCGATCCATTATAACTTGTTTTAATTGCAAAAACTTTGGTTTTCATATGTTTAACTGTTTTTCCGCCGGTGCGTAGGTCGAAGCAATCCTGACCGTTGATCTAGTCCTTCGATCCAACGGTCCACGCACAATCGCATCGCAACTTTTTCCTATTTGCGCAATCGCATGCCCATCTCTGCGACCTCCGATTGCGATCCCTCCGATTCATTCCCTGTCGTTGATCTGGTCCTCAGATCAACGGCCAGCGCTCAATCGCAAGTTTCTAATCGCAAAGTTTCAATCGCATGCTGTTGTGTGACCTCCCCGATTGCGATCCCCGATCCAATCTGAGCCATCCATCCTCCCGAAGATCCAACATTCCTTATTCCCTCTGATCACAAGTCTTGCCCCGTTTCAAAAACCCTCCGATTCACCTTCCGTCGTCGATCTGATCTGCAGATCAACGGCCAGCGCTTAATCGCATTGGAAATTTACATCGCATGCACTTGCCTGCCACCCCCGATTGAGATCCTCCGATTAGATCAGGACCGTCCACGTGTCCAGATCGGACGGTCCAAAACCACCCCGTCTTATTACTTCTCTCCTCTCTCATTTTCCTGTTTTTCGCCGATCTCCACCGTTAGATATTTTTATCCGGCGGCTATGCTCCTCCCCCGCCATCTGAAGCAGTTTAAACCTATTTTTTCGCAGGATTTCTTAATTGTTTTGTGTTTGATGCAGGTGTTCTAAATGGTTTTCCATTGTATAACGAAGAAATGCAAAGGGCTGGGAATGACGATTCTCATGCCCTCGTTTCATTACAGAGAAGCCATTCACGGGGCTCTATTCCATGTTTCGTCAGTACTCTATGAGTATTGATGCCGTAAAGCCCAGTGCGGGTCTGCACATCGACAAGACACTGTTTTAATTCAAACACAGTTAAAGAGTATCAGTTTTGAAGACAGAGCACAACAGATGAAGATTGAAGATAGTTTTTATGGGGATTACGGCTAAGACAGTTATCAAAAGCCTAATCCCCAATCTAAAACACAGTTTAAAGGAAAACCTAAAGTGTTTTATCAGACAGAAAAGTTTCCACCGCTTCAACTGAGGCGAATTGATTCCTCAGCTACTACAAAGAGCCACTTATCGCCTCAAACCATTCAAAACCGAGGCCGAAGTTATTGATTCAGGAAATATCTGCCTCCAGCGCTGCCAAGAAGTTAATTCTGCCAAAGGAGTGTAATAGAAAATAGCTGCAGAGTTGCTCCAGACAGAGTATAGGGCCTCAAAGTCAAATAAAGTTCCCACCGAGCTTTGATATTAATTGTAAAACATTAATATAGTGATCCACCTGTACACTTCTCCATCGAACCCCTCAAGAGGCCGAGAAGTCATTTAATCTGTATTAATGGTTCACGAGATATTTTTGTTAGTTCTCACCTCCTCATCTTCCTATAAGTACTTCTACATAAGATGAGAAGTTGGTTTGTTGTTTGATCACAAGTTGTAATATTGAAACTCTCTGAAATAAATATACAAGTCTGTTGAAGTTGAAAATAATTTGGAGTCTTGGATGTCTTGATGATGTCATTGCATGTCTGTTCCTGAGAAGGCTCTATCATTGGATCCATGAGCTTGGCTGTTGGTGAAGTGCTCTGAACTGTTAAATGTTTTTTCCTTGTTTTCATTATGTTCCATAGTTTCTTACTACAGTAGGCTGAAATTTTTAGGCTAAGAAATGACTCCTGGAAGCACCTTAGACCTGTTCACCCTTCACTGTTTTATGTTTTCTTCTGCTGAAGTATTTTAGAGGCTTTAAAACTTCTCTTTAGTCTTCATGCTCGCTTATTTCCTTGATAGCTCAAATAGTTGGTTTTAGCATGATTTATGGTTTTCCCTGCTTGTCTACTATCACTTGAAAGCTGTTATTGAAGTCTCCCTTTGAAGTACCATTGTCTTAAGTTAACCAAAGAGGTCGGTTTTGATCTTACCCTTTGCCCCTGCTTAAACAGTTGTTTTGAAGGTCTTTATAGTTGCAAACACATATGTTATTTAGGTGTTCCCTCTTCTATGAATGCAATTATCAGTGAATCTTTTATGTTTTCTAAATCCTCTGAAATAAGATCTTTGAGGAAATAGGGTGTTCCCCGAATCTTAGATTTCATTTTAGAAGTTGTCTTGAAATCATTATTTGCTTAAAGAATGTTTGTAGAATTTATGGTTAGCCCTGTCTATCAAATATCTCTTTATTGTTAAGTCATGTTTCTCAAGTTCCCTTTGTTGAGAATTAATTTTCTTTTTCCAAATAATTAATGTCCATCTCATTCCAAAACAAAGATCCTGTGGCCAAGTTAGATTTGCCCTTTGATATCCCATATCTCTTGAAGAGTTTGTCATGATCTTATTTTGACTCCATTGCCCAATGAACCTGATATTTCTTCTTTCTGTCTATCTTTCCTAGACCTTTTCATATTCTGTTGTATCAACTCAACCCAACCAAACAAACATCTGCACGTAATAACTAGTCTAAAATCCATAACCAAAGCAAACAAGATAAACCTTTGCAAACAAATATTTGAGAGATCCCTCTCTGAGAATAGGAGGACTAGATCCTGGAACTCTAAATATTGGTTCTGATGTTGCCTTGTCTTTTGATTTGCCAAGCTGTCAAAACACGGGACACCAACATAATGGCGATCACGGTGGGACATGCTGAGAATTAGAGGTTTGAGAAACCTTTCCTTCAGCTTTAGGTCCAGTATAACATAAGTAACTTTCTTCAAGCACTGCCTAACATAATGGCAATCATGATAGGACTCTTTGAATCAGTGACAAACTAAGTAACCCTTAGGATTCCTTTAAATCCTTATCAAACCTTGAAGGAACCAATTACCAAGCCATAAGAGCAACTCTGTTTGTTTGAACACCTTAGCTAAGTGCAAAATCAGACTTAGAACACTCTCTTAACCTATAAAAACAAAATAAACTCAGAAAAGCCCAAAATATTTCAAGTTTGGCTTCATAATAAATATGGTGGTGGAACCATAAAACATTCTATCTTTATAAAAACTAAAAAAATTTCCACCTAGGTGACTCCACTGGCCTCCAGTAGGCCTATTACCCTTCCAGTCCTTGTAGACTCCCTTGGGAATGCATTAAGCAAACCCAATCATGTTGTTGGTAGACATCAATTTTCAAAATCTTCCACCCGGCGACTCCACAAACCCAAAAGACCTAATGACTCTACTGGCAGAAGACTCTGAACTGGTTAAAAAGATACAGTGACCTTAAATACAAAACTCAACCATTACAAGACCTAGACAATGAGCAAGATTATAGACAAATTAATAAAGGAAATTACTGATCATGATGGAGAAAATGATGTACATACTTGGGAAAAGATTTAAAAGGCATGAGGCCAATTTAAATATTGATGATCTAGAGCAGCCCATACTCCTTTCGAATCAAGAGCAAACCCAAAAACTACAAAATAGGTATGATGAACAAGATTACAATGAGAGCAAAATGAAGAAGGTTGTCAGGAAACTCCTGATTGCCTACCTATTTCTTGTATTATGCCATTAAGAGAACTCCATAACCAGATTGCAAAAGCTCATAGTAAGCAGTGCCTTGAGGAAAACATAAGCCTTTTTGAACCGACAAAATCTGAAAAAGGAGAAGAGACAATACAACCAGGGTTTCTTCCTTTATGTTTCGAATCATTTCAGATTATTGAAAGACAATGGCATCTTCATAATATGCTTGAAACAACTCATGAACCTTATAGTCGAAGTGACTGCCATGAAAATCATGAGGTGTTGGTTGAAATTGAGATAGATCAGGAAAAAGAAGAAAATCCTCAAAATTCCCCTACGAGCACAAGTAATCATCCCCTAGAAGAGGCTCAAGAAGACATCCAGCCTCAAAACCAGTTAACACAAGAGGGAGAGGACTGTTGTCCTTCTGTCCAAAGCAAAGAGAAAATTCCTTCTCTTTTTACAGAGGAAGAAATTGATCAGATATTAAAAAAACAGTCAGCCCTAAATTCTTTATTAGAACAAAACACTTCTGCTCATTTTCCTACTAAATGTTGTTGTCTTGAAATAGAAAATAAACTTTTAGAACAGTTAAACGAACAAACTGATGACCCAATATGTTCGACTGACAAAATTGTTTATTCAGATGATTTTCCGAATTTCGATCAGTCTGATGATGATGATGATGAGTTCCAAGAAAAAACTAATCATGCAGGGCAACCAGCGTTTGATTGGTGTTATCATTTTCAACATCACCAGCTTGAAAGCCAAAAACATCCGTTTCAATCCATCACTAATGGCTTTCACATAATTGGAAATCAGCAGCCTTTCAACTCAGAAGGTGAAGAGAAGAGCAATAAAGAAATTTTTGAGCAAAAGGAGCTTTCTCTTGAAAAAGAGGAAACCTTTAAATACTCTCCTGCTCAAGAATATAATAACCTTTTCATACAAATTAATCCACTGAATACAAGCATACCAGGGTTACCAGAAGACAACACTGTTAAATATGATGAGTCCTCCAGTTCAGAGGATGATGAAGATGAAGGAGAAAAACAAATAGAAGACTATCCTGCTGTGGATATATCATCTTCTCAAGAAGAAAATTCTCCCTTCACTGATATTAGTCTATCATTTAAAGAGCCTAAATTTATATCAGAAGCAAGCATAGATTCAAAGAAAGAAGATATTTCACTGTTTGCTATTTTGCAGGTTAAAAATGATGATACTTCCAAGCTACATACTGAAGAGATAGTCTTCAAAGTTGATGTCTTAGAAGTAGATGATCTACCAATTGTGGAGGATCAAAAGGAAGAGAATCTTCATCTTTTCGTTGTTGATCCTATGGAAGAGTGTGTGGAAATCCCGACTGGCTCAAATTATCAAGCATTGACCCTTTGCAAGAGCCAGAGACATGAAAAGTTGTCACCTTCTGTGATAGCCTTGACATTGAAGGTTAACCTTCAATATGTTCTATGGATGCCTCTGACAAGCAGCCAGAGTTACTACTTCTTCTTGACATTACTCAGCTGGCTGCATTGGCACTTTTGTATCATATGAATATGTAAATACTCCATGTTTAGAATAGGTTAGATAGGAATGTCAATAAAGCTCAGTTCCGAGCATGTAGTTATTTGTTGTTTTCTGCTTTGGAGAAAAATCAAGAATTCAAAAATACAAAAACAAAGAAAGAATGAAAAGAGGGCAAATTGACAAAACAATAAAGGTATAGCCCCATACCAAAAAGAGAAACAAATCTGAAAGTGTGCAAGCTTAAATTCCACTCCTGCAAAACACACTTCTAGTTAGTCAAATAGCCTAATCTTGACTAATTAGCTTTTAAATTTTTCTGCTGACAGGATAGTGAATTCGATTTGCCAAATTGTTCAATCTTGGCTTATCAGTAGAAAGATTAGGATAGAAATTGAAGGTTCAAACAAACTCAAAATCTGAACCTGAGTTTCCCAAAGAGAAATGACTCACACTTGTTTTATTTTCTGAGTCAAGAAGATGTAAAAATCTGGTTCTAATCCACTCAAAACCTGAATCAGATATCAAGGAAGAGATAGCTCACAGAAAAAAGAAAAATCAAAGCCATGAAAAGAAGAGAGAAGGCCATAATAAGAAGCTTTCAGATCTTAAGCCTTCAATTTTTGATGTTCAATTTCTGCAAATAATAATCTATGTGCAGCTTGTTCTTATGCCATAGATCATAGCAAGTCAAACAGCTCAATCTTGACTTGACTATTTTTAAATTTCTGCTGTAGAATTTAGAGAATGAAAGTTTGTTGGACTGTTTAATCCCAACAGACAGTAGACTAGGTAGAGAAATATCTAAGCTCAACTGTTTAATCTGAGTTCAGGGAGAAATAAGGAGTAGAAGTAGATTAGATTTCTTGCTTTCAAAAGAACAAAATGTTGTGAATAGAGTTTGCCAATCCAAGTGCACTTTGATGAAGAAAAAATGCTAGATCTGTAGGATTGGGTAGGTAGCAAGCTTGTTGATAAAGGTCCATTGTTTTCATGGCTGCCAAATATGTTTTTAGAGAATATTATTCAATCACAGGAGGACAGCCCAATGGATGAGGCAACTAATCAGCCTCCCAGAAATCAAGTCTGAATTCTTGATGCCTTCAAGAAGGCACCATCCCCAAGTGGAGCCACTGTTAGCCACCTATAATATTTTGTTATACCAAAAGGTGGCTCAGATCTTTTTTGAGCCTCCAAGGAACAAATTTTATCACTAAAAATTGTTAGCTCTTGAAGTCTCTTTAAGGCCTCATGCCTCTGTCCCAAATACTCATTTGTTGTCCCATTTTATACTCAGAAAATTCTGCTGATTTCATATAACAAACTGCTGAAGAAACCATCATTTTCTTCCCCTTTTTTCTCCATATTATTCCTCTACTTTTCATAAGTTTCTCCCTCCATCCATGAAAATCTTCCTGACATGGTTTAAAACTTCTTTTTGAGTTGTGCCGAAACCCTCAAATCCATTTAAAACCTTGAAATTTTTCATAAAAAACAAAGTTTTATTGCTATGGACCTAAGCCCCTTGGGCTAAGTCCTAAACCACTTCCCCCCACATGCCCATACGTTAAAACCAAACGCCAAAGCTTTTCGGCGCTAATCGCAATCGGAAATAACACAAATGGGTTGATCGGAAAGACCAGGCTCAATGGCCCGATTACGATTGGCCCTTGTCTTTATACTCCCGGGCATATTACATTCCGTGAAAACCACCGGCCCCGCAATCGGGCGCCTTTTTCCTTTACTTATATATTTTCCGCCCGATCCATTATAACTTGTTTTAATTGCAAAAACTTTGGTTTTCATATGTTTAAAGGTTTTTCCGCCGGTGCGTAGGTCGAAGCAATCCTGACCGTTGATCTAGTCCTTCGATCCAACGGTCCGCGCACAATCGCATCGCAACTTTTTCCTATTTGCGCAATCGCATGCCCATCTCTGCGACCTCCGATTGTGATCCCTCCGATTCATTCCCTGCCGTTGATCTGGTCCTCAGATCAACGGCCAGCGCTCAATTGCAAGTTTCTAATCGCAAAGTTTCAATCGCATGTTATTGTGTGCCCTCCCCGATCGCGATCCTCCGATTAAATCTGAGCCGTCCATCCTCCCGAGGATCCAACGGTCCTTATTCCCTCCGATCACAAGTCTTGCCCCGTTTCAAAAACCCTTCGATTCACCTTCCGCCGTCAATCTGATCTGCAGATCAACGGCCAGCGCTCAATCGCATTGGAAATTCACATCGCATGCACTTGCCTGCCACCCCCGATTGAGATCCTTCGATTAGATCAGGACCGTCCACGTGTCCATATCGGACGGTCCAAAACCACCCCGCCTTATTTCTTCTCCCCGCTTTCATTTTTCTGTTTTGCGCTGATCTCCACCGTTAGATATTTTTATCCGATGGCTACGCTCCTCCCCCGCCATCTAAAGCAGTTTAAACCTATTTTTCGCAGGATTTCTTAAATTGTTTTGTGTTTGATGCAGGTGTTCTAAATGGTTTTCCATTGTATAACGAAGAAATGCCAAGGGCTGGGAATGACGATTCTCATGCCCTCGTTTCATTACGGAGAAGCCACACACAGGGCTCTATTCCATGTTTCGTCAGTACTCTATGAGTATTGATGCCGTAAATCCCAGTGCGGGTCTGCACATCGACAAGACACTGTTTTAATTCAAACACAGTTAAAGATTATCAGTTTTGAAGACAGAGCATAGCAGATGAAGATTGAAGATAGTTTTTATGGGGATTACGGCTAAGACAGTTATCAAAAGCCTAATCCCCAATCTAAAACACAGTTTAAAGGAAAACCTAAAGTGTTTTATCAGACAGAAAAGTTTCCACCGCTTCAACTGAGGCGAATTGATTCCTCAGCTACTACAAAGAGCCACCTGTCGCCTTAAACCATTCAAAACCGAGGCCGAAGTTATTGATTCAGGAAATATCTGCCTCCAGCGCTGCCAAGAAGTTAATTCTGCCAAAGGAGTGTAATAGAAAATAGCTGCAGAGTTTCTCCGGACAGAACATAGAGCCTCAAAGTCAAATAAAGCTCCCACCGAGCTTTGATATTAATTGTAAAACATTAATACAGTGATCCACCTGTACACTTCTCCATCGAACCCCTCAAGAGGCCGAGAAGTCATTTAATCTGTATTAATGGTTCACGAGATATTTTTGTTAGTTCTCACCTCCTCATCTTCCTATAAGTACTTCTGCATAAGATGAGAAGTTGGGTTGCTGTTTGATCACAAGTTGTAATATTGAAACTCTCTGAAATAAATATACAAGTCTGTTGAAGTTGAAAATAATTTGGAGTCTTGGATGTCTTGATGATGCCATTGCATGTCTGTTCCTGAGAAGGCTCTATCATTGGATCCATGAGCTTGGTTGTTGGTGAAGTGCTCTGAACTATTAAATGTTTTTTCCTTTGTTTTCATTATGTTCCATAATTTCTTACTACAGTAGGCTGAAAGTTTTAGGCTAAGAAATGACTCCTGGAAGCACCTTAGACCTGTTCACCCTTCACTGTTTTATGTTTTCTTCTGCTGAAGTATTTTAGAGGCTTTAAACCTTCTCTTTAATCTTCATGCTCATTTATTTCCTTGATAGCTCAAATAGTTGGTTTCAACATGTTATGGTTCTCCCTGCTTGTCTGCCATCACTTGAAAGTCGTTATTGAAATCTCCCTTCGAAGTACCATTGTCTTAAGTTAACCAAAGAGGTCGGTTTTGATCTTACCCTTTGCCCCTGCTTAAACAGTTGTTTTGAAGGTCTTTATAGTTGCAAACATAGATGTTATTTAGGTGTTCCCTCTTCTATGAATGCAATTATCAGTGAATCTTTTATGTTTTCTAAATCCTTTAAAATAAGATCTTTGAGGAAATAGGGTGTTCCTCGAATCTTAGATTTCATTTTAGAAGTTGTCTTGAAATCATTATTTGCTTAAAGAATGTTTGTAGAATTTATGGTTAGCCCTTTCTATCAAATATCTCTTTATTGATAAGTTATGTTTCTCAAGTTCCCTTTGTTGAGAATTAAATTTCTTTTTCCAAATCATTAATGTCCATCTCATTCCAAAACAAAGGATCTTGTGGCCAAGTTAGATTTTCCCTTTGATATCCCATATCCCTTGAAGAGTTTTTCATGATCTTATTTTGACTCCATTTCCCAATGAAATAGATATTTCCTCTTTCTGTCTATCTTTCCTAGACCTTTCATATTCTGCTGTATCAACTCAACCCAACCAAACAAACATCTGCACGTAATAACTAGTCTAAAATTCCATAACCAAAGCAAACAAGATAAACCTTTGCAAACAAATATTTGAGAGATCCCTCTCTGAGAACAGGAGGACTAGATCTTGGAACTCTAAAGATTGGTTCTGATGTTGCCTTGTCTTTTGATTTTCCAAACTGTCAAAACACGGGATACCAACAGACTGCTCATTCTATATGTAGCCTTGGATGTTGGAGTTACTCCTGCCACTAATTCAATAGATAAATTCACTTCTTTATGAGGAGGTAACTCGGGTATCTCTTCCGAAAAAACATTTGAAAACTATTTTAAAATAGGGTATTTCCTCATAAAATTGTTGTCATCATTCTCAACACTGCAATTAGCCTCATTGCTACTGGATATTTGCAAAACAATTAAAATTCATCACTTTATTCAGCTTATATTGGCTTGCATAGCTGAAACTAATCTCATCGAGGTGGGTTTCGACTTTTCCTACAATACCCTATTCTCTCCAGCTTCATCCATGTACTCGCTGATCTTCTCAAAACAATCTACCTTGGTTTGATGAAGGTACAACCAGTCCATACCCAATAGTACGTTATATGCTCCCAATGGAAGCACATTGAGATTCATGACAATTGGCATCCCATTCAATTCCATTGGGTAAGCCGTCACCCAACTCTCAACTCTTATTTTTGTCCTTGTGGCTAGTTGAACTAGACAAGACTCGTCATGTGCTTCTCTCCTTACTACAAATTTATCAACGATAGAGGGAATGATGTAACTGATGTTTGAACCAAGATCAATCAAAACTGAAATGTTTTGGTCGCAGAGCATACCTTCCATATCTATAATCATTTCCTAGTGATCAACTTAGTTATTATCCACCATTTCATAAATTATGGGTATATTTTGAGCCACGTACTTGATTGTCTCTGCTTCATCTACATTGTATAGTCTCGAGCCAATGTGCTTGTGTTGTGGGAAATATTTTCTCAAGTGATTTCCTTCAAATGTCTAGTATGTAAATGGACCCTTCTCATAGCCCATGGCTTCTTCTTGAGTGTAACAACTTCTACTAGTAACATTGGACCTCTACTAATTTTCTTGGTTAACAAGGCTCACACTTTCTCCCTTGGTTTTCATTTTCCCTTTTACCCTAAACTTGGCATTTCCTTTAAATTTCTAGTCTGATTTATATCCAGGATTGTGCCTAGACTACTCATAACAATGCTTCAATTTTCAAATTGCATCCTCTAATTACTTGGGTTCATCAAACTCGATTCTATCCTTTAAGGATTGTGGCAATCCACTGACATACCTTTGAATCTTTGATTTATCTTTCTTAGGGTAAAGAACATATCTTAGCAACTCTAAGAATTTGGTGGTGTACTCATCATATATTATTTGTCCCAAACTGAGTTCATAGAACTCCTTAGCCTTGTTCTTGAAGTATCTCTCAGATAGATACTTATTCCTGAAATACTCTTCAAACTCCTTATAGGACAACACTTCTTCCCTTATTCCCTTTACATTTTTTAAATCTTCCAACCATATATCAACCTTTTCTTTTAGGTCAAAAGTATTTACTTTTTCCTTCATGTTCTATGACGAATCGTGGATTCTAAAGAACTTCTTCATTCCAAGTGGTCAAGATTTTGCATCCTCTGACCTCTTCATTTCACCATCAAAGGTAGGAGGCTAAGACTTCTTAAACTCCTCTGGTACATACTCTATTTCTCTACTCTCCCCGTGATGATGGTGATAGTGATGATTATGTGGCCTTCTGTGAGAATCCTCATATTTTTGTTCAAGGGTGCTTGAATTTTTTTTAGGAGTACTTAACAGAGTGCCTCCTCTCATGGTGTCTTCATTGAGAAACTTGTGCCTCTTTCTAGATCTACTCTCATTTTCCCCATTGGTTCTTTCTTCTTGTCCCAAAGTACTTTGCATGTCTCTATCGTTGGTCCCCACTCATGTTGCCTCTACCTTTGAAAATTTGATAGGCTTTGCCATATTAATGCATTGACCTCTGCTTGTTTCTCTTGTGCTCTGAAAATCCTCTCATTATCATCCTTAAAACTCCTTATTTTGCTCCCAAGCTCCTCAACGTGTTCATCTAATCACGAGAGTCCACCCCTCCTCGTTGTCCAATTGATTTTTCCTCTTCATTTGTCATTCCTTCTTCATTTTCATGTTGTTATTGGTCAGAGTTATACCGAACCATTCTACTATTCGCCCCTTGGTCTGTTTGTTCTATATTGTACCATTCTTTGTTATTCATGTGGTATTTGACTTTCACGTGTTGTCACACACACACAGCACGCGCGCGCGCGACTGTTATATTTAAACAGATTCAACTGCACAATAAACATTATCACCTTGGCTTGTTGTTGGAAAATTGCTGGTGTAAGCCTAGTTGCAACATTACACCTTGGTTAGTACATTAATATCAATAAAATCATGTCAAATCGTCAATGTTATAATACATGCAGACATCACAATAAAATACACCAATCAACACATATAATCAATACACAAACAACTAGGTTTCTAATGCTCAACACGAGGCTTTAAGGCCTCATTAGATCTTCAATGGTCTAGTGTCGAACCTTCACTTGTTAATTATGCAATAGAGCCCTTCCAGTCCAAGTTTTGAACCTAGAAGCTCTAATACCACCTTGTAACATACCCAATGGTATCCCCAGCTCCAGCGAAGGGTAAAAGGAGGTAGCTATTATGATGACCCGACTCCCAATTTCACATTATGGAAATGGAGTCTAAATTTTTCATTTTCTTTTACCCTTTCCAACGATACCATCGCATTCGTCTCGTCGAGATGATTCTGACAATATAAAATTCTACTCAAATCTGACTCCTATATCAACAAATATGGTTGATTGAAGTTTTGGCCAATTAAATTGTGCCATGTCATCAAGCCTACCACATCGCACTCATGTCATCCCCACGTTACATCCACATGGTTGTCAAATTACATGCCCCTTTATAGCCACATTGCCCCGCTGCACATAACCTTGGTGGGTTCCCAAATTGTTCCCAGTTGAAACTTTCGGGGACATTTCCTTCGGGCTATGTGGCAATGTCAACTTCACACTAAGGTTCAACCACCTCATTGATTTAAGCGCAAATCATTTACATCACACATCACTTTCCCACACCAAATGGGATCCACCCACCAAGTCACACTAGGAAATAGATCACATCAGGTTCTACCTCACCCTTCATCCAAATTCTCTGATTTTTGGGGTCCGAGAAGACGACATTAGTCCTAATAGTCAAGGTGACACCATCCTTCATCACTTTTTCCACATGGAAGGTATCCCCCATAACATTCAATCCCTGTTATTTGAGGTTTTCACATCATAAGGGAATTTGGCCTTTCGCGTATTTAATGCATGCGCCCATGTAGTGGCCCACCATGTCATTTCATCATGGGATTTTGGACCCAGTATACTCCCTTTTTGCTCCAGTTTAAACCCCCGGGGAGAAACCTCAAAGGAAGAACCTCTCGGGTGATCCAACGACCATGGATGCTCATCCATCAATGACCCAGATCTCCCATATTTATGCACTCGGTTATTGCACCTGGTCACTTGGCCTACTAGTGTTGGGTTCCTCGGCTCTTCCAAGCCCTAATCTTCTAGCCCCATGACTTAAGTAATATATGGATTATTTGAGAATTTTTTCCCTCAAGACTCGGTCGTAGTGGTTATATTACACAAGGGCCTATTACGGCTTAGTGCCCTAGCCCTTATGTTATTGAGACTCAGTCCCACTTCATTCCTATGTGCATAAATATGCATAAAGCTTGAACTTGGTGGTTTCCAAAGGAACTCAGCCTATTTTTGGCTATAGTGGTTTTGTTCCCAACTTGGCCTAGTATAAGCATAGTTTTATTAGACCGCTTGCATACAAATTCTCTCTCTCTCTCTCTCTCTCTCTCTCTCTCTCTCTCTCTCTCTCTCTCTCTCTCTCTCTCTCTCTCTATATATATATATATATATATATATATATATATATATATATATATATATATATATTCTCTCTCTCTCTCTCTCTCTCTCTCTCTCTCTCTCTCTCTCTCTCTCTATATATATATATATATATATATAGAGAGAGAGAGAGAGAGAGAGAGAGAGAGAGAGAGAGAGATTTGTGTGTGTGTGTATGTGACAATATGTGTGTGTGACAATATGTATTTAAACCAACTCTATCCCTCTTAAGCTTATAACTTGTAAACCAAGGCCTACTGGCCTCGTCGTTTCCATGTAGTCATTCATTTAATTTAACATAGGTTGTATGCCTCTTCATACGCATGTTAGGAAAAATACTGAGAGGGGGGGTGAATCAGTATTTTAAAACTTACTTGACCTTCACATTTTCTGTTTATATATTTGTATACGACTTTAATGAGGTAAACCTGCATATGTACGCTATTGTTATGAAGACAACTAGTGTATATCCAGTTAACTAGCTTTTCAATTAATTCTCCATTTGCTTAACTTGAACCAGTGTATCAATACTTCATTAGGAATTAATTAAACAATAATCAAGTGCAATAAAAACAAAATAAATAATCACACATAGTCAACACATATGAACATCATGATTTTTAGGTGGAAACCTAATGTGGAAAAAAACCATCGTTGTTGTCGTCTTTGTCTTTGTCTTCTTCTTTAATTAAGAAAAAATATTCTTTACAATTTTGTACTGGCACAGACTCTTACCAGTACGTAGGCACACACCTGCAGAAGGATACAACCTTCTCTTGTTCTTCAACACGTACTGGAAGGGAGCTACAACCCCCTTATCTTCAGTTCTTTGTGGATCACTTTTCCGAATGTTTCAAATTGGATCCACCTTATCAAAACATTACAACCTGTAGGAAACCTTTCATCAAATTTTCAGAATGGACTCACTACCATCATCAAATCACTAAATCAAAAAATCAATCAATCAATCTCAATTAACCACTGCAACCAATCAAACTAAACAAAAACAGATCATGTCAATGCATTATCAATCATCAAGCCATACACTGTTATCTGTCATTGAAACCCATTGTTGCAACTACAAACCCTGATCAACAATATCTCAAAATGTATATGCTACTGTTATGAATAAAACCTGTGTATACACGCGCTTTTCCTTAAGCAAAACTGCGTACATATCTCAAAAAATAGAATTCTAGGACCGAATCATTGCATTGTTGGAATCAATCACATAAACACATTTATCCTCCATCACAGATATCTGAAACACTTACAGATCATTACATACCAGCGTCAATACAATTCAATATTTCATTCACAAACCATTCAACTCAACCAGAACTATCACATATAGATTATCATGAAGAATACATCATCGACAAACAACAGTAATCACAACAATATTGATCAGACATCATTAATTGTTCATACTTAAGAAACCCTAGCATATATATATGTTTCTTGCGAAGTATTTCCACATATGTACACACTTTTCAAGAAGCATATCTATGTACAAATCTGCCCATACTGCAGAAATGATATGCGACTTAACAGAATAAGCTCCACGTATGCACCTAATTTTCCTGAGACAAACCTGCATATAGATTTGTAACTACTTAATCATACCTTCGTTGCACGATAGAACATCAGTAACACCCAAATCTCGGCATACACCATAAGAAACACACATCATAACATCATCAACACATATATATCAACTCATAAGCATATTATTCAGTTTGTAGACATTTCATATCTATAAGACCCGATCCATCATCACACTCTTGGGTGCACACTTATTTCAGATCAAACCATTCATCAATAACCCATTACTTGCACACATAAACACTTTGATCTCCATCTCCTTTTATAGTTTAGGCCCTAGCCAATACCTTAGCTCAAACCCATACTAATGTCGATGGTATTCTTTGACGGGATCAAATATTTGTTGTTGCGCTCAATACTATGGGAAAATACCATGGTAAAGACCCCTGGTATTTAGAATACCATGGTGCAAAAACTGTGCGTGCTTTTCTTCTCCATACCCATGTATGTACGCAGATTTTCTTCACAGAACCCACGTGTACTTCTGAAAACATCACCTTCATTATTCCTCTGTCTCTGAACTGTTATTTCTTTTTCAAACTCTCTATCATATCTTTATTGGCCTATAGACTCATAATGTTATCCCCATGTTGACATCTTCATCAAGAAAAACACATTTGTCATAATTCCAACGATCTCCCCCTTTGGACTTGATGGCAACCACTTTGGTGTTTGGTTACCAAACATTTGTAGATACCTATAGACATACCAAGTTTCTCTCCAAACATGCTTTCTCCAAACACCAAGTTACTCTCCCCCTTTGACATCAAGGGAAAAACGTTGACCAATGTTGAATGAAGGCTTCTCTCTCCTTTGTTGACATGAGTGTTGTAGATCTAAATTTTTTAGTATGAACTGCTAACCATGCTCCCCATGAACACATATTGAATCTTCTAGAAGATGTACAAAAAGTACACGAATTTATGACTCAATCAAATATGACCTTTCCTATCACCAAATACTCATGCTTACATCAATTACCCATCATAATAGGTTTACATATTTGACTCAACATTACATCAAGTTCCCATCATGGGATTACATACATAATTGACTTGGCCTCAATAGTCTAATCATGACTAAGTATTACAATGATTACATCATGGGTATTTACATGAAATTAGCGTCAAGTTATAGATATTAAATTTATAACCAAGAATAAAAGACCCCAATAGTGAGGTAGCAAGGCCTAGATAGTCTGCAGTAATCACCATATACCATATAGGATATGTACCATATACCATATAGGATATGTACCATAAGAATTGGAAAAACAAAAAGCAATGCAAAAACTTCAGCAACATGTGTTTCTTTAGTAGCATCACCAATATACTTATCAAATAATGTTAAAGAAATCATAATGCCAACAATGTACTATAAAAAACAAGGAAAATTCTCCCCCTAAACCTATGCCAATTATTCACTATCAGATTTGATCACATCAATTGATTCATCAATCAGTTCATCAAAGCAACTTCATTAGTCATGGTATCAATGTCATATTGGAGCAACTCATAAACCATAAGTATTTGAGCATCAATAATCTGTAACTAAATGATGTCATAACCAGAAAGCCAAAATATCAGAAGCATATCATAATGTTTCCCTGAGTCAGTCCTAATGATACTTCGTTACAGGGAAACATACACGACTGTCTGGATCAAATACGCGTATATACACAACTGTTCTTCATAAAATTAGCATACAAACATTAAGTTATAATAAATTTCACTTTCATCTCCCCCTAAACTTGAAGGATTTGTGAGAATAATTAACAGAGTGATGAAGCAGAGATCACTCCTAATCTATGTCTAAGATATTCAAAGAAATCACGTGGAAGAGGCTTTGTAAACATATCTGCAACTTGTTCTTTTGAGGGAACATACTCTATTTTGACATTTTGTTCAAACACTTGTTCTCTCAGAAAGTGATACTTGATTGGAATATGCATGGTTTTTTAGTGCATGATAGGATTTTTAGAAATACTTATGGCACTGGTATTATCACATAAAATGGGAATAGGCGGAGAACATTTAATTTGAATATCCTATAATGTTTGCATCATCCAGATAAGTTGTGTGTAGCAAGATTCAACAACAACATATTTTGCTCCTATAGTAGATAATGCAATGAAGCTTCGTTTTTTGTTGAACCATGATACCAAGCGGAGTCTCATGTAGAATTGTCCTCCACTATTGGTTTTTCGATCATCAACATTACCTGCCCAATCTGCATCTGTGTAAGCATGAAGAGTAAGATCTGCATCTTTGGGATACCATAAAACAAAGTCTTGAGTTCCTTGTAGATACTTGAATATTCTCTTGACTGCGTGAAGATGAGTTTCTTTTGGATTTGCTTGAGACTATCCAACAATCCCAATTGCATGCATTATATCTGGTCTTGTGCTTGTAAGATAAAGTAAGCTTCTTATCATAGATTTGTATTCTAGTTGGTTGACTGAGGGAGAATCATCGTGCAAACTAAGATTGCATCATGTTTAACCATTGGTGTGCATACCGGTTTGTAGTCTTCCATTCCATATTTCTTCAAAATCTGCTTGAGGTATTTTGTTTGTGAGAGGAATATGCCATTCTTTGCTTGTTGTACTTGTATACCAAGAAAGTATGTAATTTCACCAAGTAAGTACATTTCAAACTCTTGTTGCATGACAGAAGCAAAATTTTGACTCATAGACTCTTCATTGCTGCCAAAAATGATGGCATCCACGTAAACAACAACTATTAAAAGTTTACCATCATCCATATACATATACATATACATATACAAATACAAATACATATACATATACATATACATATACATACATACATACATACATACATACATACATACATACATACATACATACATACATACATACATACATACATACATATATATATATATATATATCTGTAGATCTCTTAGTGAAACCTTGTTGATGAAGATACGTGTCAAGACGATAATACCATGCACGGGGAGCTTGTTTTAACCCATGTAATGCCTTCTTGAGTTTGCAAACAAGATTTTTATCATTTCCTAAAATGAACCTTTCAGGTTGTTCAATGTAGTCTTCTTCTTCTAGGTCCCCATTTAGAAAAGTGGATTTAACATCCATTTGATATACTTTGAAATTATGAAAGCTTGAAAAAGAAAGGAACATTCTTATGGCTTCAAGTATGGATATAGGTGCAAATGTTTCTTCAAAGTCTATTCCTTCTTGATGAGCATAGCCTTTGCATACGAGTCTTACTTTGTTTCTAATTACTTCTCCATTTTCATTTAGTTTATTTTTGAATACCCACTTTGTCCCAATAACATTCTTATCACGAGGTCTTGGTACTAATTCCCATGTCTGATTCTTTTTTATTTGGTCCAGTTCTTCATTTATAGCCTTAACCCGACATTAATATTTGCTTGCTTGATTTACATTTTGTGGTTCAATTGTGGATAGTAAGGCTAGATAACTAGGAGTTCCAACCAGAGCTATTCTAGTTTGTACTCCAGTTTCCTTTTCACCTAAAATTTGAGATTCTGGATGATTTTTTTTTTTTAAGATACCTTGATGGAGTCTTTTCTGATGTTTTTTTATTGTTAATTCCTTCTTCTGATGCTTCATTGGTTTCTTCTCCTACATCCTTTTGGCTTGTTGTGGAAATACATGCGTCGTCTATTGGTGCTTCCCTTTCGGTACCTATGCATGCTTCATCGATCACAACATCAATACATTCAACAATCTTTTGAAGTATCTTATTGCAGCATTTGTATCCTTTGCTTCTAGAGGAGTATCCAAGTAGAATTCCTTCATATGAATTATCTTCAAACTTTCCAAGCTTATCATTATTATTATTTATGTAAAATTTTCTTCCAAAGACTCTAAAATGCTTGACAGTTGGAGGCTTACCGAACCATAGTTCACGAGGAGTTTTATCATTGTTTATATGGACATGGGCTTTGTTAAGAATAGTCACAAATATATATGTTGCTTCACCCCAGAAGGTATGAGGTGTCCTGGACTCAACAATCATGGCACATGACATTTTTTGAATTTTTTTTCTCATTCTTTCTGCCACCCCATTTTATTGAGGATTTTTAGCTATAGAGAATTGCCTCTTCATGCCATGTTGTTCACAAAAGTCGAAAAGATCATATGATACAAATTCTCCTCCCCTATCAGATCTAAGACATTTGATTTTCAAATCTAAATCATTCTGTACTAAAGCTTTAAAGACTTTAAATTTTTCAAATGCTTCATCTTTATGTTTTAATAAGCCAATCCAACACATTCTAGCAAAGTCATCAATGAATAAGATGAAATATTGTTCACCCCGAGGTGACTTTTTCCTCATAGGCCCACGTAAATCAGTATGAATAATTTATAGTGGATTACTTGCGGAACCTTCTTTGTCATTGAATTGTACTCAGGTTTGCTTACTGAATTGACATGATTTTCATATGGTACTTTCTGGTAAAGAGATGTTAGGCAAGTCACGAACTACTCCTAGTTTGCTTGACTTATGTATTTGAATGAAGCTTAGATGTTCCAATATTTTGTGCCATATCTAGATTTATTCTACTTTTCTCAAGTAACATTGTTCTAGATTGTCTTCCAAGACATATACATTACCTGGAGTTCTTGTTCCCTTTATTATGATCTTACTTTTATCGAGATTCTAAACCACACAATTCTTTGATCTAAAAACAACCTCATAACCTTGGTCATATATCTGACTAACACTCAACAAGTTATGTTTTAATCCATCAACAAGAAAAATGTTTCCAACTTTAACCTTTTCTTTCAACAAAACATGTCCTTTTCCTTTGATAGCAGTAGGTGAATTATTTCCAAAGGTTACATTTTTTCTTTGTTTCTTTATTTCACTAAAGGAAATAAACTTATCTTTATCACCTGTCATATGCTTTGAGTATCCACTGTCAATGTACCACATATTTTCTTGATCTCCTGCATATAAAGCTAGGCCACATTTCTCATATTCCATGGTCTTCTTTTTCCATACCTTAGACGTTGTTTCCTTTTTCTCATTCTGAAGAGTTGATCGCATTTTTCTCCTGCATTCAAATTCTTTATGCCCAAAGTTATTGCAAAAGGAACATTCATTTTCATCTTGAATAGGTGAGAAAGTATTGTAAGAGCGTGTCTTTGCCCCAATATCGTTCTTTTTCTTTCTTGCTTCTATATTCATGATAGTTTTGTAAGCAACACACTGAGCATCCTTATGACCGAAATTAGTACAAGTGAAGCATTGACCATTAAAGTAGAAGTTTATGGGAGTATAATACCTTCTTGTGTAGTTTTCCCTTTGATTGTAGTAAGGGAGATTTACCTGGGAAATATTTGATCCTTTATTCTTTTGTTGATAGTTGGAGTTTTATTGATTGCTTCCATTTACTGCATTGTGATAGCTTCCTATACCTATTTCATAAGGCTTTACAATCTTTGATGATTCTCCATTGTATCCAGGACCTGTTTTTATGAGAGGAGAGCATTGTACTTTGATGATTTCGTCTAAGGTTTCATATCCTTTAGCAAACCTAAGATTTATACTTTTTGATTTCTCAAGTTCCTTCCTTAGACTTACTATTTCTTGTTCTAGCTTTTCATTATGCTTCTCCTTTTCTTGGATTTGTTTCTTCAGAGCTTCTTCCGCTAATTTAGCTTCTTCTAAACGAATTTTAAGCTAAGTTATTTCTTAAATGAAATTATCCTTTTCTTCTAGGGCATCCATAAAAACATCATCAAACTCATTAATACATTTATCTTAAAATGCCACAATTATTTGATATTCTTGATCAGACTCACCTTATTCTCCATTTGAAAGAGCATCACTAACTTCGTGAGTATATAAGATTATTTTGTTTTCGAACCTTACTCTAAAATTTACTTTCGTTGAATTCTTCCCTTTCTAGTGATTTTCTCTATAAGGACATTTAGCAACATAGTGACCAACTCTTCCACAAGAAAAACATTTGAAGGGAAGCTTACCTTTGAATCTGCCAGTACCTACTTGAAATTTCTTCACAAAGTTTGTCTCTTCTTCATCTAATACATAACCTGACTCCTTAAGTTCCTCCTTTTATTTTCCTATAGAAGTAGCCTTGAATGCAACTTTTATGATATATGAGGGACCCCCTTTCTCATTTCACAGGCTGTTAGAATCCCATGAAGTTTTTCAACAGTAAGGTTATTTAAATATTGCATTTCTTCTAAATCGCTGAGACTTTTGAATCGAATTTTGGGATTAGAGATCTTAATATTTTCTCAACTATAGATTATTATTTTACTTCGTCACCAAGATTTCTCATTGAATTAACGATCTCATCTACTCTAAGAAAGATACTTGCAATGATTTCATCATTATGTATTATGAGAGTTTCATACTGAATTCTATAAGTTTGAAGTCTAGCACTCTTTACCTTGGTGTCACCTTCATAAATTTGGATGATCTTGTCCCATATTTCCTCTGCAGTATTCAGTTAAATGACTTTGGAAAAAATTGATTATGCCAAGCTTCCTAATAGAACATTGAAAACCTTTGCATATGTCTCATATTTCTTCTTTTCTGTTTCATCCATGGGAATGGAGGATGGATATTAATAGCTTCCTTCAATGATTCCCCAAACATTTGCTCCAAGTGACTGTAGGTAAGCTCTTGTTCTGACTTTACATAAAACCAGATTGGATCCATTAAATAATGGTGGCCTAATAAATGTTGATCCCTCTTGGTTTCTCACCTAGATGAATCTTCCTACAATCGATCAAGCTTCTTCTAAAAGACCTGCTATGAAACCAATTGTTAGGAAAAATACTAGTGGGTTGGGGGGTGGGGGTGTGATCAATATTTTAAAACTTACTCGGCCATCTCATTTTATATTCAGATTTTTGTACACTAATTTAATGAGGTAAACCTGATTATATGCGTTGTTAGGAAAAATACCCAGGCTGACAGACTCTCTAAAGTTTTAAAACCTACTTGACCTTATCATTTTCTATTCATATTTTTTTACTCAAATTTAATGAGGGAAACCTGCATATATACGCAATTGTTATGAATACAACCAATGCATATCCAGTTAACTAGATTTTAAATTAATTCTTCATCTGTTTAACTTTAACCAGTGTATCAGTACTTCATAAGGCATTAATTAAATAGTAATCAAGTGCAGTAAGAACATAATAAATCATCACACATAGTCAACACATATGAACACCAAGATTTTTAGGTGGAAACCCAATGTGGGAAAAAACCATCATTGTTGTCATCTTTGTCTTCTTCTTTAATTAATAAAATATTCTTTACAATCTAGTATTGACGTAGACTCGTACCAATATGCAGGCACCCACCTACAGAAGGCTACGACCTTCTCTCATTCTCTAACACCTAGTGGAAGGAAGCTACAACCCCCTTATCTTCAATTCTTTATGGATCAATTTTCAGAATGTTTCAAATTGGATCCACCTGATCAAGACATTACAACCTATAGGCCACCTTTCATCAAATTTTAAGAGTGGACCCACTACAATCATCAAATCATTGAATTAATAAATCAATCATTGAATCTCAATTAACCATTACAACCAATCAAACTAAACCAGAACATATCATGTCAATGCATTGTCAATGATCAAGCCATACACTACTATCCATCACTGAAAACCAAAATTTTCCACTACAGACCCTGATCAACAATATCTCAAAATGTATACGCAATTGTTATGAATAATACCTGTGTATGCACGCGCTTTGCCTTAAGCAAAACCTGCGTACAGATCTCAAAACAAATAACTCTTGGACTAAATCACTACACTGTTGAAATCAATCACAAAAACACATTTATCCTCCATCACAGATATTTGAACCTCTTACAGATCATTACATACCAGCATGAATACAATTCAATATTTCATTCATAATCCATTGAACTCAACCAGAACGGTCACATACAAAATATCATGAAGAAGACATCATCGACATACAACAATAATCACAACAAGAATAATCAAACATCATTAACTGTTCATACATAAGAAACCCTAGCATATATACACACTTCTTATGAAGTACTTCCGTGTATGTACACACTTCTCAAGAAGAATATCCTCATACAAATCTGACCATACTGCAGAAACGATACACGACTTGACAAAATAAGATTTGTGTATGCACACGATCTACCTGAGACAAACTTGCATATAGATCTGCAATTATTGACTCATACCTTTGTTTCACAACAAAAATTTGGTCAAACCCAAATCTCAGCAAACCCAGTAACAAACATAAGTTAAAACATTATTATCATAGATCAACCCATAAGAAAATTATGTAGTCATTTCAGATCTAATAGATTTGATCCATCATCACATTCTTTGTGCAACCTAATTTCCTATCAAACAATTCATCAATAGCCCATTACTTGCACTCCTAAACACTTTGATGATCTCCATCTCCTTTTATAGCTTAGGCCCTAGCCAATACCTTGGGTCAAACCCATACTAATGCCGATGGTATTCATTGATGGGATCAAATATCCACTATTGCACTCAATATTGTGGGCCATTACCATAGTAAAGACCCCTGGTATTTAGAATACCATGGTGCATAAATTGTACGCGCTTTTTCTTCTCCATACTCGTGTATGTACGTGGCTTTTCTTCACAGAACCCACGTGTATTTCTCAAAACATCACCTTCATTATTCCTATGTATTTGAACTGATATTTCTTTGTCAAACTCTCTGTCATATTTTTACCGGCCTATAGACTCATCCTATTATCCCCATGTTGACATCTTCATCAAGTAGGCTTCCATCAAGGACAACACATTTGTCATAATGCCAACATATGCTATTGTTATGAAGATAACCAATGTATATCAAGTTAACTAGATTTTCAATTAATTATCCATCTGTTTAACTTGAACTAGTATATCAATACTTCATTAGACTTTAATTAAATAGTAATCAAGTGCAATAAGAACATAATAAATCATCACACATAGCCAACACATATGAACACCAGGATTTTTAGGTGGAAACCCAATGTGGGAAAAAACCACCGTTGTTGTCGTCTTTGTCTTCTTATTTAATTAAGAAAAAATATTCTTTACAATCTTGTACTGGTGCAAACTCATACCAGTACACAGGAACCCACCTGCCAAAGGCTACAACCTTCTCTCATTCTCCAGCACCTACTGGAAGGGAGCTACAACCCCCTTATATTCAGTTCTTTGTGGATTACTTTTCAGAATGTTTCAAAATGGGTCCACCTCATCAAAACATTACAACCTGTGGGCCACGTTTCATCAAAATTTTCAGATTTGACCCACTACTGTCATCAAATCGTTGAATCAACAAATCAATCATTGAATCTCAATTAATCACTGAAACTAATCAAACTAAAACAGAACAGATCATGTCAATGCACTATCAATCATCAAGCCATACACTATTATCCATCACTAAAACCCATTGTTGCCACTACAAACCCTGATCAACAATATGTCAAAATTCATACACTATTGTTATGAATAATACCCGCGTATACACATACTTTTCCTTAAGAAAACATGCATACATATATCTAAACACAAAACCCTCAAACTGAATCACTACACTATTGAAATCAATCATAGAAACACATTTATCTTCCATCACATATCTCTGAACCACTTACAGATCATTACATACCAGCGTCAATACAATTCAACATTTCATTCACAAACCATTCAGCTCAACCAAAACTGTCACAAACATATTATCATGAAGAATACATCATCGACAGACAACAATAATCATAAGAAGATTAATAAAAAATAATTAATTTCTCATACTTTAGAAACCCTAGCACATATATGTGTTTCTTATGAAGTATTTTTGCATATGTATGCGCTTCTCAAGAAGCATATCTGTGTATAGATATGTCCATACTACAGAAACGATACACGACTTAACAGAATAAGCTTTGTGTGTGCACGTGATCTTATTGAGACAAGCCTGCGTATACATATGTAACTACTGAATCATACCTTTGTTGCACGACAGAACACCAATCAAACCCAAATATCGACATACACCATAATAACACACATCATAACATCATCAACACAGATTTATAAACTCATAAGAAGATTATTTAGTTTGTAGTCATTTCAGATCTATAAGACCCGATCCATCATCACACTCCCGGGTGCACACTCATTTCATTTCAGACCATTCATCAATAACCCATTACTTGCACACATAAACTCTTTGATCTCCATCTCCTTTTATAGATTTTTCCCTAGTCAATGCCTTGGGTCAAACCCATACTAATGTCGATGGTATGCTTTGACGGGATCAAATATTCGTTGTTGCACTCAATACTATGGGCCAATACCATGGTAAAGACCCCTTGTATTTATAATACCATGGTGTGGAAAATGTACTCACTTTTTCTTCTTTATACCTGCGTATGTATACGTAATTTCTTCAGAAAACCTGTGTGTACTTCTCAAAACATCACCTTCATTATCCATCTGTCTATGAACTAATATTTCTTTGTCAAACTCTTTGTCATATTTTTACTGGCCTATAGACTCGTCTTGTTATCCCCATGTTGACATCTTCATCAAGTAGGTTGCCATCAAGAACAACACATATGTCATAATGCCAAAAATAAGTCACATCAACCAATCTGGAAACTTATAAAAATAACAGGAATAAACCATCTCTTAAGGATAACATTAAGGAACAATTCTACACAAAAATTCACATTCCTCACTCATGCAAGAAAACAATGCTCCTTAACATTATCATGGCAAAGGTTCTGCACAATAAAATAGAAACATAATTCTCACAAGCACAAAAAATAAGAGTATACTTATCTTATAAGAGATTTGGCAACTAAGAATGGGACTCTAACTTTCCACCCAAAGATAGACAAGTTACAACCATAATTACTTATATTTGTCATCCTTGAGCCATGTTCTAGTGCTTGAGGTGGAGTTCTTTTTTAGGATAAACATTAGCCAATATGGATATCTAAAATAGAATGTCATAAGGCCACTCTGCCTTCTTTTACCAACTACACTAGCTTCCACTCAGTCTCCTCAAATTCTTCAGAAAAATCAACATCCATGCCAAGTTATCACAGTTCAGAGAGTCTCAACTCACTTTTTGGAGAAGAGAATCCACATCAAGGGAGGGTTACTCAGTGGATAAGGTACTGATGGGTAAAGAGATCACCTCTCCAGGTGGTTCATCAGTGAGTCAAGCATTAGAGATCCAACCCCAAGGTAACTCTTGGTGTTTCATCAACCCTCATAAGCACCTGAGTGACTCTCCCTAAAACAATAGGTTCATCAATCCACAATCTTCTAGTGGGTTCTTCAGCCTTCATGCTATTCACTACTCTCTATAATGTTTTCACCCAACAAGCCTCTCTCTGAGGGTTCTTCAACTAGTTCACTTTCTCTAGAGTCCCATAAATGTCATATTGATTGCTACTCTCTCTACATTTTCACCTCCACCCTTGGAGGATTTTCTCGTGCAATGCTCTTTACTATGTTCTCTTCCGCTGCCTCCATGTGAGAGAATGAGAGTGGTATATTTTCTTTGTTGTGTATGTGTATGTGTGTGTGTGTGAGAGAGAGAGAGTGTGTGTGTGTGTGTGAGAGAGAATTACCCCCCCTAAATAGACTAATTATTTATGTTTTCCCCAGCTCCATGCAAGTCAACTCTTCGGACAATGCAACCCATGCTGCCTTTAAATTTTTGTCCTTTCTGTTTCTTATTATTGGAGTTAGATGACACATGGGTTGTACTTCCTCCTTTCAGTTAATTTATGGTTCAATCAACCCATTTAAAACCACTCGACCAACAAGGATTGATATTTAAAGCAACCCATTCTTTAAGCAATCTCCCTCCCCAAGTAATCTGGAATATGTGTCCCTTTCAATCAACCTTTTAAAATAATTACAATTATTTATAATGAGGGCATGTTAACCAGGGAAAGTCACAATAGCCCAATATCGAACAATATTTCCATTTTCTAGTTATAATTTCTACAAATTCTAGAAGGTCATTTATATTCAACCAATATTTTAGCACCACTTTAATTCCTTAGATAATGCATTTTCCTCCAAGTCAATGAAAGATCCTAGTTTATTTCTAATAACCTTTAGGATTTTTTTTTTCCATATTTCAAGGGGAAGGGTTGTGAGCTTTACCTGTATAGGTTGCATCGTCTTCTTTACATGTCATTAAAGAGAAAAGACAACCTTCTAAAGGCGAAAATAGTATATTGTTAATACCACCCACCATTTGGAATCTTCTGTGCATTTATATCCAACATAAATCCAAATGCCAACCATCCTTTACCAAGGATGTGAAAAGTCAACATATAACCTAGAAACCCTCTTATAACCTTATCTAACCAATTCCACAAATTCTTCTCAAAGATGGCCCTACTAAAAACTCTTGCAGTCAATATGTTTTTTTGGAAGAAAAATACTTTTTCCATCATGACGTCCACACCTATTACTAATTTCACTTCTTTTTTTATAATATGAACACACTTCCTTTTCTTCCCAAATTCCTTGCCATAACCTCTTGCAGCCCTTCTTATATGTTTTTACCATTTATAAGGAAATAATTCATCCATAGTTGACTCACCGCCTTCTCTCCCCAACTCCTTAACCACCACTCATAGTCGTCACCCACCCTAACATTGCAACAGTAACCTCCATAAACATGACATTGCCATGAGAATTTGATCCTAGTTTTGATATTTCTCTAAAGTGTGATTTAGATTGGCATATGAAAATATACTTGGGCTTCACCACCAAGCCATCTATCTATGTAGCGTCCCAATATTGGTAATCGTACCTGTAATGGAAGTCAATAGCCCACATAAATCCTCTACACATGTTCTTTATCTCATCTCCTTGGCTAAAAACCCTATATGCATGCACAATGCTACTCATATTGTCATTACACTTAATATTGACACAAGTGCTCAAAATCTTCACCAAAAATATTTCTCGGTCCCCTATAGTCTGAGAGTGAATAAGTGTCATGGATATGTCAATCAAGTTAGTATGGTCCCATTCTACTCCAAAGATGTTGCGTGTCCTCTTAAAAGATGTTAATATATTCCACTTATTTGAAGTTAGAGATAGATGTTATAAGTGATTTTGAATGATTTGAAATTTCATCCCTTAACCTAAAATTTATTTTTAAAATAAGATCCATGATTCCTTTAAAATGTATATGAAATCCTCCTCCACATAATCAATCCCATATCATTTTAAGATGGTGACACATCACCTAATATAAGAATTAAACTTTCAACTATTAATTAAAATACAATTTTATATTTTCATGGTCTTAGCCAACAACTTATAGATATATACAATGTTAATATTATAATATAATTAATACAATTTTATATTTTCATTGTCTTAGCCAACAACTTATAGATATATACAATGTTAATATTATAATATTGAATGTTAATATAAAATACAATTTTATATTTTCATGGTCTTAGCCAACAACTTATAGATATATACAATGTTAATATTATAATATAATTAATACAATTTTATGTTTTCATTGTCTTAGAAAACAACTTATAGATGTATACAATGTTAATATTATAATATTGAATGTTAATTTAAATAAAAAGTCGATCGAATTTAGTTTGACAGTTGATAAAGTTTGATGACTTTATTTTTCACTTAAAATTTAAATCTTTTAACAACATTGGTGTTATTTTTCTTTAAAGAAAATAACTCATGAATACATCACTCAAATATAAATAATGATTTCTAATCAAATTAACTTAATCAAATAATGATTTTATAAGTCTATTTAAAAATTCTAAACCTAAAAATAATATCTAAAACTTTAAAGAATTATTTAAAACATATAATTGGGAATTAAGGGCGATGCTCACCAAAATTTGCCAAAAAGAGTAGTCTCGTACTCACGAGGATTACTTATTCCCGAAGCATCCCCATATAAAGTATCACGTAACCTTTACTTTCAATGTACTGTTTTGGTATTGAACTGAAAACCATGGCACACACAAGATATTATACAATCAAATTGCGACAAATCCATAAGAGACACGTTCACATTTACATAAAATACTTTACACAATCAAGTTGCCATCGATTCGTGATGGATTCACGTTTACATGGCGTTGTACGAAAGTAAACATTTGCATTTTTTAAATTATTCTTTGAAAAGAGCAAAAATCAGTTTGTGGTTGCTTAAGACTAAATTGCTCAACTCACCAACGGATTCAATGACATGTTTTCAATTAATATTATACTAGCATTTGTACTTGTGGGTTCAAAGGGCACGTTTACAGCGTTCAAAGAGGGTGAGTGAGTGTTAAACGGTGAAGTTTGCACCGGTGGGTGTAAAGGGCATGTCAATAGTGTTAAATAGAGAGTGAGTGAGAATGTTAAACGGTGAAGTTTGCATCTGTGGGTGCAAAGGGTACGCCAACGACGTTAACAGAGAGTGAGTGACAACATTAAATGATGAAGGGTGAGTGACAACGTTAAATGGTGAAGGGTGACTAACAACATTAAACCAAATTTCTACAGTGTTACTAAGTGGAACCTCACAATAAAAATGCCTTCGGCGTAGTAATATAAATTTATGTATTTTAGGTTTAGTGTTGAACTAAATTAAGTTTTAATATCTAACATTGATTTATAGTGTTAAAAGGTGTTTTTTTACATTACACATTTCTTTTTATCAATCTTATTGATGATTAAATGAGATATCGAGTATTTTGTAGATGATAATAATAATAATTCAATTTTGAGGTCACAACCAAGTTAAACACCAAATTGGTATATGAGACACCTGTGTTTATAGGACAAAGGACCCACCTTTGCACAAGGATTTCATTGTTAAAGTTTATGGAGGCATAGATACTCTACCCCGTTTAGATTTGAACCTATGACCTTTTAGGAGGAAACAGTTGCCCTTAACCATTAGGCCCACTCAAGCTATATAATACTAATGATTATTTGAAATTACTTTGTACTCTTATAATCTAACTTGAAATTGTTTTTGATTAGTTATGATCTTGGCTTCCATAAAGATAAAGAAACATGTAAATGGCCCATGACCTTAAAGGCATATATTAAGGATGATTTTTTGCACCATTATGGACCACCAACAAGTTATTTTAGGTGTTTTTGGAGTACATGCACATTAGGATCACTTTTGACCACTTTTGCACATTAGGCAATGAGAGGGCACTAACATGACAATTTCTTGTCCAGAAGTGTGCATTATCTTATCTATAGGATCCTCATTCATGATGCACACTTCCTCTCTTATTTTGGATAACTCCCTTATCCACAACCTTATCCATTCACATTATCACCTTATCCTTTGACTTTTAGCCCTTTTTATGGTGTTTTCTTGCTATTTTGGAGTTAAGAGTGGCATGTGTGAGTTCCTTCTTTAGTTCACTTTTTTTTTACTCATTTTGTCCTTAGTCAACTATATTATTGATTCCAGCCCTATTTTAGCCCCTGGAACTTTATTATTATACTAGTTTACCAAATAGGGTAAAGAATTTTTCTAGTTTCTATGTGCATGCACTATGGATTACCAACCTAGTGCACATTGGTTCCCTCTCAAGGGAGTGTTATAAATATGTATTCATGTTAAGCAATAATATATACATGGTTGCTAAAGTAATTTAAATTGGTTCTTTGAGCTAGTCTATTTGAGATCAATTTCATTCTCTCTTATTTGTTGTCTTGCAATTGCTAGTGTAGTATGTTTTACAGAACTGGACATTTTGCTTGTGCTTAAAATCTAGCATTGTATTGGAGCATTATAATGTTTGTGAGGAATAATAGAAGATTGAACAACCCAGAGAGAATGGATCAACTCACTATCGATGTGATTCTTGCTCCATTTAACTACTTTCAGTGGAAGCTCAAGATCATAATTTTGCTATGAAGTTAGGGAATTTATAGAGTCACTATAAGGATTGAAGTTGAACCCAGTTCAGTTGTAGATAAGGAAAAGTACTTCAACGAAATGGACGAGGCTAATGAGATTTTATGCTTGTCCATTTCTCCATAATTTCTCTTTCATGTTGAAGCTTGCTCGACTCCCAGCGAAGTATGGACCAATTTGAAGTGTTTATTTAGCGAGTTGGATAAGTTGACAGGACATCAGCTAGAGAATGAAGTTATATCTTTGAACCCAAGCAAATTTGAGACCATGCATGTTTCCTTCTCTAGGTTCAAGACTTTGCTTCAATAGGTAAAATCTTGTGGCATTGATATAAAGGAAGAGTAGATTATTCTTTAAGTTCTTTCAAAGTTAGGACCCAAGTATTCAGTGTTTGTTTCTTCTTTCCACACTACTAAGCTCTCCATGGGTAAAGAATGGGAGATTCCTTCTTTGAATAACTTTATGGAATCATTAATTCAAAAATAAATCAAATTAATTCATATGGGGGATCTAAAGCCCTCCAATGTCCATTAACTTACAATGAAGGATGATAGCAAGAAGAACAAGCAAAATCAATGGATCTTCATCACATAGATGGAGAAAGCATTGATTCCATGAAGGATATTATGAACGCCCAATAGAGGAAATAAGGAGAGAATAAAGTGCAACTATTGTAGTAGATAATTTCATCTAGAGAGCTCTTGTTTGGTGAGAACGGATCTTATGGAAAAAGTACTTCAACAACATAACCTTGTAGAATGCATACCAAACAATATTAAGAAGAAGGTTGAAGATGAGACATTATATGATCGAGCTAAGGGTCATGTATTGATTGTTATTGCTTCATCATTAAATATATGGATCTTAGGCTCGGGACCTCTAATCATGTGACTACATCAAAGAATTTTTTTCCTTCTAATATGGATTTATGAAGGAACATAAAGAAATACATGTTTTAACAAAAACACAGAGATACAACAGAACATGACTTCAATTAATAAATAACAACTACTAAAAACTGTTTACATGCAGAAAAGAAACAAATTAGCTCAGGCGATGGTAGCTTATCGCAGAGAAGAGATGTAACAGCTACATGTCTTTTGAACTCTAATACAATGAATCTCTAAGGCCTTTTTATTATGAATAAATAATGAGAAACCCTAAACATCCAAAACCTAACCCTAGAAGATGAACTACCAAAATTTTGCAGGCCCAGTTGGGGTTAATTGGAACGACTTCCTGGGATCATAACTTTGGCATACGATCTATGTTTGGTGCACACGATACCTTGTTAGAAATATCTATCTAAGGACAACAATTTTTTACCGTAAACAACCAACAGTTAGCCCTGGTTTTCCTGTTTGCTTAAAAAACGTAGTTTAGGGCCTCTAAACGACTCTAGAAGTTCAGTACCCGAAAATTACTAAAAATAGAAAGTATGCTGGAAAATAGGAAACTAAAAGGAAACAATGTTGGGGTCCAAGTGGAATAGGTAGGTGGCCAATGTTAGGGTCCAAGTGGAATAGGTAGGTGGCCACTGATATCCACCTGGGTCACCTTCCTTAGTACCTTGCACTAGATCACCTATGTTAATGGGAGAAAACACATATAGGAGAGTGTGCAGAGAAGGGGGAGTGGACCTTGATTATGGAAGCTTTTAGAATGTATTATATCTCCCGAAGCTCTCCATGAACCTCCTTTCTATCTACCAGACTACACACATAGCTATAGGCAAGCAAGTTGAGTTCACTCTAGTTTTAGTGATAATCTTAGATATGGCAGATGGTTCCATAGTTATATTTGGGGAGGTGGACCATCATTTTACATTGTATACTTTCTCTCGTTCCATGCCTAGATCAAATTCTTAGTCACTTTTAACCCATGCACATGAAGAAAATATAGAAAAATAATATGGAAGGTATGAGGAAGGTTCCTTGAAAGCACTACAGGAGGAACCAATTGCATTGTTTTTACCATTTTATGAGGTAGATGTTCAAGATGATTTTACACAATTTTCATATAAGATTTTTAGAATCTAAATTAGAATTTCATCGATAGCCTATTATGAATATATAGTGCAAGCCATAGAGGGCACATCATACTTTATAGGCAGCTAGTAAGCTAGCGGGTGAAACTACTAATATATATAGAACTAGTTTTTTTTTTTTTTTTTTCGTACTCCGCGAGATCTCACTACAATTATTAGCAAGTACAAGGCTCAACCAATGGTACAAGTATTCTCACATGATGGGACAAAACAAATCCAAGGATAGATCCATGACGGGTTTGTTGATTAACAACACAATCCTTTTGCATAGCAACTGCATAGTAGACACAATGTACAACTTGGGGGAGGGGGGTTTTCTTCCCACTAGGTTTTCCTTCTTTACCTCACAGTTATCATATTGTGTTTTAGTGAAGTTTTTTAGTACATGAGCACCTAACATGGTTTCAAATTGATGGGGCTCATACAGTTGTTTGTACATAAGTACCTAACATGGTTGAAAGTCATTAAGGCTCATTCATTATGCACACTCCCCAATTGTGCTTCAGGGATGGTGTTGAGGTACATGCACATTAGGATTACTTTTGACCACTTTTCATTGCCTATTAGACATTCCCTGCCCTTTAGGGTCACTTTATAGTTTTGGATTTTCCTATTTTCAATAAGTCTATGCAAGGGTGCCGCTTAATTACATGAGGTAGTGACTAAGCACTTGCATGGCTATTTCCTATCCATAATTGTGCATTATCTTGTCTATAGGATTCCAATTAATGAATTCACATGTCCTCTCTTATTTTGAGAACTTTCCTTATCCACAACTTTATCCACTCACCTTACAACCTTATCCTTTGACTTTTAGTCCTACTTATGAGGTTGTCTTTCTATTTGTGAGTTAGGATTTGCATTATGAGTTATTCTTCAATTCTCACTTATTTTTGGCTCATAATATCCTTCATCAACTATGTTATTGACTGCCACCCTATTTTAGGCCCTACAACCCCATTCTTGGACTAGAATACTAAATGGGGTAAAATTATTTCTACTTTATATGTGAATGCATTATGGAACCCCAACCTAGTGTGCATTGGTTCTATTTATCATGCCAGACAATAATACACACAAGATTTATGAAGTATTTTGAATTAGTTCTTTGAGGCACTCAATCTATTTGAGTTCAATTTAATTTTCTCTTCTCTCTTGTTTTGCAATTGTTAATGTAGTATATTTTACACAACTTTATCATGTGCTTGTGCTTAAAATCTAATACTGTGTAGGTTCTGTCCATACATGATGTTACTCCACATTAGAGTCTTGAAACTATATCAACAAAGGCTACTACGATAACCTTGAGTATTGTAGGCATCTTCTACTACAAACACACACATTAGTGTCTTGACAGTGTATCAACATAAGTTGGGCCAATAATGCTCAATGTTATAGGCTTTTTCCTACATATATCATTTAAAAAAAATGAGAATTTTTGTTGAATTGGTAACTTCGAAAGATCATATGCCATTATGGAAATATATACAACTATTTCATAAACGTCACAAATGGTCCAGTTACAACAAATATCCGGAGACTTGACCCCAAGCAGTCGAGGAACAAATTGTTCACCAAACAACTCAAGCTAAGATCCTTTAACTACATATTTCATTTTCTTAAAGATATTATTAATGACTAGTATAATCCAATAAATTTTTAACACACAAATATTTATAAATATACTCATATATATATATATATATATATATATATATATATATATATATATATAATATATATATATATATATTTATAAATATACTCATATATATATATATATATATATAATGTACTAGGAGAATCGACAACGGTGGCAGTATCATACTCGCGTGACACGGGGTTGAATCCCGCTGGCTACCACTATACTCCTAGGAGGAACTGTCATGCCCGCCATGATGGCCCTCAGTTTATCCGAGACTTGAACTCGTGACCTGCGCAGTAGCACAGATGCCTTAACAAGCGTCCGCTAGCCACGAGTCCAAACCCCGACGGGCCTTTATAAATAAACATTAGTTCACTCTTTTTGTTTAATTTAATTAAATAACATTCTCAAAATAGATATTTCATATTTATAACCTCATACACCCTAGAAACATATCATATGAATTTAACATATCTAAATGTTTTTTTTTAAGAAACATGTATGAAAAATTTATAAGAAAAATAGAGTTGGGATCCGACCCATAACCATTACATTTCTTCAAGAATGCCAATATTCCTTGTTGGTTTGAGATAGAGCAGAAAGGCTCAATCCAAACCCTCAAATGATTACCCCATGAAACAAAAAAATTTGACCCTTTCCAATTGAAAATTTTCCAAAATATTCTTAAAATCAATATGCATTTACACTTCATTTTCCGATACTTTAATTTAGAATGACTTTTAAATTTCCTTAGTGAAATATGCTTCCCTTTCTTCCCCACTTTAACCTAATCTAAATTTTTTGTTGCATCCAATGAATCCTTTGATGCATGAACCTTTCTGTTATCCATATTGTCTTTATCTGCCTGATTTTCCCAGGAAATTTCTTTTCCAACTTTTTTACTTGGGGATTCAGGGGGATGTTCATCTATCACTAAATTTTTGTTTTCTTTCATTATTGTTGAATAAGGTGGGTCCTCATGCACTTCTTCGTGAGTGATTTTTTTTTCTTCTTCGAAGAATCCTCTTTATCAATAATTTATTCCTGAATTTCCTTTGCCTAATTTTCAGCTTGAGACTCTTTTGTTTTATATACTGTGTGATGCTTGTTTCGAGCTCCTTCCCACCATATTGATCTCTGATTTTATTTATTTATTTATATTTATTTATTTTAAACTTTGTTGTTCTGCAAATGATTTGGACAATTTTTTATTACGTGCCCAATTTCATAGCACACTTTGTAACGAAAAGTTATATTTCGTAGTTTATCTTCTGAACCTACACATAATCTGGAGCCAACAAATTAATTTCAGCAAGAAAACCCTTGCTAAAATCCAGCTCCACACATATTCGTGCATAAGTAGTTTTATAACTCATTTTTGCTTATGGGTTGTAACAATAAAACATCCCTAATTCATTTCCAATAGAGGATAGTGTTGGGAGATTCCAAAAATGCAGGGAAGATTCAGAAGCCTTACCCCAACATGAGTCGTGGAAATTGATGTTGCTACTAGATCAAAAGTGGGAGACTAAGGCTGCGTAAAAAGGCTAATGTTGTCCCAAAACCAGGGCTCGAATTCACAATTTTTTTGCATGTCCTTGACATTATCAAAAGCTACAACAAAGAAACCATGAGCCAAAGGATACATGTTCAGTTCATTAGTTAATATTGGTTTCCATGTTTCATAGATCCACTTGTGTAGATCAGGTAAATACGACTAATATCCATTAAATCTGCATACCAAATCTTATTATGAATAAAATTTCTCAGCGTCAAAAGCGTCTTGTTCCACATAAATATGAAGGGTTGGAGCTTCCTAAACAATCGAAAGAATAGATATAGCTTTCAGTATGAAACTATACGAACTATAACTTTCAGTATGGAATTATGCAAAACATAGACCTAAGCTACCATTTCCTCAACAATTTTATTCTTTAATTCACCATAATTCATCATAAATCAGAAAACTACATACACCCTAGCCGCTACTCATCTCTTCCTGTTACATTCCTTTCAACATTAATTTAGCATGTCTAAATATTAATAAATCACAATTCATACAAATATTCTTTAAAATAATAATAATAATAAATAAATACTTAACCTAATAATTCACAAAAATTAATTGTAAAGCTTTATTCAAGGCATGAACTTAAAAAAAAAACATGTTTTTACATAATCTAGAGAAACATTTTATTATTAAATCTAAATATTTATAATCGTCATAAATTTCTAAAAAAAATTATTAAAATTAAAAATTTCAAAATTTACATAAATACTCACCAACCAATTCAACCTCCCTTCATAAAATATATATGATAAACCTTACCTTATACCCTTAACGATACTTTTAAATAAACCTTATCCTATAACCATTTAAAAAAAGGAACTCTTGAATAAACTTTTTCCCGTTTGAAATTGTAAAACGTTGTAAATACCTAGAGCTTCTAGATCCTCCATATCGAAAACGTTGTAAATACCTAGAGCTTCTAGATCCTCCATATCGAAAACCCTTCATTCTCTTTAATAAAATATCATCATTTTTCCACGCACTTTCCAACCTTCCAAATCCTAATAAAATATTCATCATTTTTCCACGCACTTCCCAACCTTCCAAACCCTTTTAAACATGAAAGGCCTTTGCATCTTAGAATTTGAGGATCGACAAAGTTTGTATTATTTTAATTAATGTCGAAGGCGTTTTATTGTGAGCGTTTAGCTCACGACATTGTAGAGATTTGTCGTAAAACGAAAAAATTTACTAAATCTCAACGGTATCACTGTCCAATCATCCGTTGACCAATCGCTTACCTTCGGTGTTTTTTTTTGCACATTCAATTGCAAAAGGCTAGCATCTTACCAATGTGATTTATAAGAATTTTGTAAGGGACAAGAGATTTCTAGAGAGCTTCAATTTTAAGATATTTTTTAATATTTTTATTTTTAGAATATACTATGCACATAGATTTCGTAGATTCTAATTTTACAATTTTATGTAAAATAAATAAATTTATTATTGTCTATAAATTTCTTATTTCAATATAATATAAATTTCTTATCTCAATATAATAAAGATGTTCCTATGTCAATATAATAAAGATGTTGCAACATAATATCATGTCATGTAAATAAAAAGATTAATGGAATGTGATGTAAATTTTTTAATTTGGTCAAAATAAAATAAAAAATAAAAATAATTTTATAAAAATACAATAATAAAAATATCCATAATATATAGAATATAACATATTTAAAGGGGGAGATTAAATCAATCTAGATCCATTTTAACTGTGAATTTACCAAACTCAAATCTTTTTATTTATTATTTTAAATAGTAATAAAAATTATTTATTATTTTAAATAATAATAAAAAATTAATATTTAACATGGCTAGGATATTTTATTGATATTTTTTTTGTCTAAAATATCGTATTGTTAAATATATCATGTGCATGTGTATTATAATTTATTTCATTACAAAAAAAATTAGACGGTCTAAATTTATGAGAGTTTTAGTATGATATTCCTGGGCTTGAGCAAAAAGAAAAAGTGACTAGCCATTATTAAACTCTTACAGGTAGGGCTATCTGCCATGTAAAGGAAATCATATATACTCCCAAATGTGTTAAAAGCAAATTATAACATTAAAAAGCTTAATAGCAATAGAAAAACAACACCAACCAGATCTTGATTCTCATTGTTGACTTGTGTGGTGCTTGCATTACGAAATTTTCATTTTAAAAAATGAATAAGATTTTAAATGATATAAGAATTATGTTAAATATTTTAATTTAATAATATTATTAATGATCTATTTTTATACGATAAAAAACAAATAAAATTTTAATGATATAAGAATTATGCAAAACATTTTGATTTAATATTTTGATTAATGATTCATTACCATATGATGAATCATATTTCTTGATATGTAAACCTCTTCTGGAGTGAAAACAAATTTGAGGATTGGAGTTAGGATAGATCTAGACTCGTTTAATTTTTCCTATAAATAAGCTATATTCCGCATGAATATCATGGGTGGATACTATGGGTTCTCAATGCCATGAGTTAATATTATAAGTCATTTTTATTTTTATTATTATTTTATTTTGGCGTAATCTAAATTATAGGCTAATAACCTTTTTCACGAGAATTCACCAAAATTGGGCAATACAATTTCAAGATTTTTTGTTGTTTAAAATGCAATTTTGAATGCATAAATGTATTAACACCAAAATTCCAGGGGTTATGCAGATTAAACAATTTAAACTCAAGTTTTTAAAAATTTCTATGGGGTTTTGCACATTAAACAATTTAAACTCAAGTTTTTAAAAATCTATATGGAGTTGTGAAAAAAAGTCATTTCTTTATTTTTATAGGGTTATTTTTATTTTTATTTTATTATTTTGTTTTGAGGGTTTATTTATTTTATTTTATTTTATTTCGACAGAGTTAAAATGTTTACATTACATTAATCTTTTTATTTCTTTAATTTAATTTAATTTTTATTTTTATCTAATTTGACTTAGTCAAAATGTTAAACATTACATTACTACATCTTTACCATGGTGGGTTGGAAAATTCCTACCTTAAAATGTTGAGAGTTTCATTTTCTTGATAGTCTTTGTATTATAACATCTTAAAAAAAAAATCAACTTGCACTAAGAAAACTTGCACATATCATATCTGAAAGTTTCACACAAAAAATCAACTTATCAAATATCTCTTTTTTAAAGATTTATCCATTTTAAAAATATACTATTTTATTAAACATTTTAATTTGATATTTAATTAAAAAAACTATTTATTTATTTAATTTTTTATTTTTAAAGTTTGACAAGACTACATCTTTATCATGTCCAATATAATACTCTATCCAAAGCTGCCTCATGAACTAAACTTCATCTTTATTAAAAATATTGTATATTATAATATTACTATATATTTTTACATATTTTTATTAATATATATTTTTTAAAATCAACATTTTATATTTATAAATTTTTAATATCTTCTCCGATTAATGAATTATGATAAAACAAAAAAAACAACAATATCACTATAAACAAGTCTAGAACTATTATAAAACAAAATTAAATTACACTAATAAAATTAGCCTTCATAGATTTTAAAGATTTTTCCATTTATTTACATAAACAATTTTTACTAAAATTATATTTTTAAATTATAAATTATTTTTTAGTGCAAAATCACACGAATAAATAGTTTGGGAAAAAACTATGTGAAAATAATTTAAAACATTGATTTCCAATTTTTTAATTTATTTTTTTTATTCCACAAAATAACAATTTATATTATTATTATAATATAAAAAATATTATTATTAATAATGATTAAAGATAAAAATATTAATATATTAATATTAATAATATAATATTATAAGATATTGTTATTGTTATTTTAATATATTAATAAAAATTTAAAGAAAATCTCCTAAAACACATTATCAGTGTTATTAGCACTCCTACTTACGCTTTATCTTGATACCTTGCTCAAAAGCTCCAACTTTTTATTGGACAAACTTCTTCGTTTATCAAAGACTTCTCAACTTTTATTAATAAGACTAAACACCTCTATTCGGATAAGCATGACGTTTTGGTTAGTTTTATTGTTGTCTCCCTCTTTACCAAAATCCCAACCCATGAGGCAATTAACCTTATTGCTAACCTAGTTGATTTTGAAACCATTAACCTAATCAAAATTTGTCTTTCACATACATTCTTTTCCTTTAAAGGTGTTTATTTTGAATAAAGTGAATGAACTGCCATGGGATCATCCCTTTCCCTAGTAGTAAACAACATCTTCATGGAATCCTTTGAGTCTCGAGCCTTAGACAATTTCCATTTAAAAACTAAATGCAATGTGTTTTGTTGACGATACCTTTGTTGTTTAGCCCCATGGCATCCTGCTTCACACTCCTTTCTTAACCACCTTAACCAAATCTCACCCCATGTTCAGTTTACCCTGGAAATGGAAGTCAACAAATCCCTTTCGTTCCTTGACGTTCTTATGCGTAAACTCCTGATGGCTCCCTCTCCTATCAAGTCTAAAGAAAAAGACTAATACTAATAAATACCTTCATGCTCATTCCCATCACCACCCAAATAAAAAAATTTCCATCCTTAAAACCATAGTGCCTCGAGCCATTCACATCTCTCATCCTCACTAGACCAAAGCCCTCCAAACTAATGGCTACTCCCTTTCCCAAATAAAAAAATATGTCACTCAACCCTCCATCCTAAACCCAAAACCAATCCCTCATCTCCCTCCTGACCAAAATAACACTTCCTTATATTCAAGGTGTTACCAACCATATTGCCAAGATCCTATGAAATAAGAAAATTCAATCTTCTTTCAAACCTTAGACCACCCTAAGAAAACTCTTTAGGTTTGCTAAAGATAAATCTGACCCCCTACTTGGCCTTGGAGTCTATGAAATCCCTTGCTCCTCTGAAAAATCTTACATAGGCCAGATAAGAAGACCCTTTTCAAGATCATGTCAAAGAGTGTATGGCTAACAGTATCCGTAACCAAATCTCTAAATTGGCCATTGCTGAACATTTTCACAATACCAAGCACTTTATTTGCTTTGAAAAAGCTAGAATTCTTGCATCTTTCCCCTTCCAAGACATTCATCTCATCAGATAAGTCATCAAAATCGAAAAGAAACCTACAAATTTTAACCGTAAAGATGGATTTAAGCTTAGTCAGTCATGGTAGCCCACTATCCCCTGCCCCTCCCCTTCTTCCCTTCCTTTTCCCTCCTTGATTTATTGTTTTCTTCCCCTCATTGCCTCTTCCCTCCCTTTTCCCTCCTTGTTTTATTGTTTTCTCCCGCTCCCTATTTCTTCCCTCGTATCCCTCTTCCTCCTTTTTGTTTTCTTTCCCTTCTTGTTTCTTTACCTTCCCCTTTTTTATTTCTATCTTGAACTTTATCCTTTATATTAATATTTATTTATATATCCTTTATATTAATATTTTGTAATAACATTATAATTAGAATAATTATCTTATTATTTCCTCTTTAAACCATAATAATAATAATAATTTATATTTCAATTGAGGACAATAATAATAATTAATTAAAAATTCGAATAATAATATGGTTTTGAATAACAATATTCTTTTATATATATATATATATATATCTATATCTATATATATCTATATATAGATATATATATATATAAAAGTTGATTTTGAATTACCTCCACAATGGTAATTACATCACTCATATGTCATTATAATCATGTTTCTTGTAATACATAAATTGTCTTGATTAGTCCCATGAGGGTACTCATAAGATCTAGAATGAAGAAACAAACTACTTGAGATTACATATAAACTGATGGATTTGGAATGATCAGTCCCTTACAAGACCAACCAAAACTAAACTTAGACCTAAAAATTAATATAACCCATACATTTACTTTTATTCGGTAATGAACCCCCGAATAATCATAGATCTTTCCTAAGATCATTTTTTTTTCGTGTGAACATCTATCCACCCCAGGGAGTTATGAGGAACATATGAAAATGGTACAATGATTATGTTTCCTTGAGTCAGTTCCAATTCTAGGGGGTTTGTAATTGTAGCTGCTTCCTTATCACTATTTGAGTGATTTGATTTACGGTAATGTTTGAGCCCACTCATTAACAAAACAAAAACTAAACCCCAAAGATTAAGGCCCTAAAAATGAATATAACCCATACATTTACTTTTATCTGGTAATGAACCCTCGAATAATCATGGTTCTTTCCTAAGACCATTTTTTTACTTTTCTTGTGAACATCTATCCATCCCAAGGAGTTGTCACGAACATATGAAGATGGTACAATGATTGTGTTTCCTTGAGTCCATTCTAATTCTAGGGGGTTTGTAATTGTAGTTGCTTCCTTATCACTATTTGAGTGATTTGATTTGTGGAAACGTTTGAGCCCACTCATTAACAAAACTAAGACTATAGTCATGTCTCTTGAGGTTTCATTAGAGGTGTCTTTAGAATGAGATGACACCACATGTGACAGAGGTGTTTATCAACATTATTATTATTATTAATAAAATATTATATTATTTTAATAGTATAACATTTTATAGTATCTTAAATATAATAATAAGAATACAAAATTTAATAATTTGCAGTGAAAATAATAATATAGTTTTGAATAACAATATTCTTATTTATATAAGGGTCTTCAATAGATAGTGATGAGGTGCTTGTTAAGGCACTCATTGATGGGAAGTCACATTTTCAATTCCACGCTCATTAGGGCGATATATTGGACATGATGATGATGTAGTCCCACCAAGCTTACAAAATAAAATATTATATTATTTTAATAACATAATTAATAATTTGTGTATAAAGTCTTTCGGTGAAAATCACATTCAAGCAGATTTTGTCGACGCGTTTCAAACGAATTCTACATCTGAATGCAGTGTTTTCATAGTCCAAAAGCAGTGTCCAATTTTTCTATTTATGTAGCAGTTGTATGCGATCCAGTAGTCCTTTGCTGAGATCAACTTCCACAGAGATTCGTGCAGAAGTATAGATCCGCTCCTCCAAATGTTGTGTATCTATTTTGATATATCTCCCAATGATACTTCCAATGGCTATTAGCACGCATTAATTCCATAAATGCATGGGGAGGTTGTGTAATGGGACCCATACCGACATTTTCGAAACAAACATAGTATTTGCATCAAAATCCAGGAACCGTGGTGTAATGAAGAGTCTCGTTGAACCACAGAACCACGGTCCATCTCAAAGTACACTATCTTTGAATTTCGAGGTTGAAAATTTGATGATAAAGAAACCTTTGGAACATAGATGGATTTCACAGTCCATGGTCCATGTTATGAAAATCCAGTGGAAAAGTTCCATTGGTTTGGGCCAGAAACAATTGAAGCGACATATGATAGCTTGAGCTTCATATGTCGTGCAATGTTCATCTATCTCTACTACATCAGTGGCCAATTCTGGTGTTTGGTTCAGTTTCTCTACTATGTATGGACTCGGGGCACTTTCTGCTGGATCTGTAGATGCATTTTATTTGTTTTTCCCTTTCAGGATGTTCTTGTAGGAGGGTGCTCCTTTGGTCTGTTCCTGTTTTGAGTTGTTGTTGTCCCTGGCTCCCCCTGGGCCTTTGGCTCTGCCCTGACCCACGACTCCTCCTCTCAGCCTAAGGTTGAGTGTTATAGTGGAAACTGAGCATATGTGGTAATCCTTGATTAAGATGAAATCTTGTAATATTTTGCCTCCACAAATGAGAGATTGTCCGTGTATTGGATATCCTATCATATAACAGATGCTTTGTTTCAAAGTGTGCACCTTCCCAGATTCAGACACCCATAGTATTATGTTTTTCCTTACAGGGGTTCTAATAAAAACTTGAAAACAGGTTGGTAATACCTATTGTTTGTTGTCCGGTACCCTTTTGACGACTTGTCTCTGCACAGTTGTGTAATTTTTGGGTATGTGGCTCCCAAACAAGGGTCGGTCGATTCCTCCAAGAGTCAGAGCTTCTGCAACATTGAGGGGGCGGTAAAAGTTGAATGGATGATTCAATCCATAAATATCCACTGTCGAAAATGTATGCCAGGCAATGGCAGCTTGAACCCATGTCACATATGCAGTTTGAAGGAGGTCCCAAAAGCCCATTTTTGTGCAAGGAGGAGGCTCCGACCTAGTGAAGAAAACAACGTTTCTGGCAGTCTATCAAGCTGCCGACTGCCATCCTTGGCCTACCACATCCTTCATTTTTTTCCCTGCAATACCTTTCCCACTGCCTCCAAATTTGGGGAAGGGATTCGACTGCTCCGGTTCTGCGATATTTTTCAAGTTTATGTTCAATGGGCGCAAGTGCAACTCCCAACCCAAAACTTTTGGTTGTTGTGGAGTGGTCTGAGACCACCCTTTGGGGAGCCCGTCTTTGACAGTCAATGTTCTCCAGCGATGTTTCGCTCTCCAGCTGCATCATGAGGTAAAGGCCTTTTCCCCCCAATCCAGGGCAGATCCCTCATTCCTGTTCGAGCCAGTGTTTAGCGGTGACCACAAAGCCATGAAGCCCTAAACCTATGAACCTGTCGCCACTTCGCTCCATCTTTCCACAGTGACCTAGTTGGTCAAAGCTATGTGATATTGATATTTTTAATTTGTTTTTTTCTAAACTTATTTCTCTTTACATACTCTCTATAAATAAATTGATTAGGTCTCTTTCCCTCTTCACCTTTGAATTTTACTTTTTATCTCTGGCGATCGATAAAGTATTCACTACAAATATGAAACATTTCAACTTTTTCACACATTATAACACAAGTTTATGGAACAAAAATGTATTTACAACTAAAAGAACATGCGTTAAAAAAACACAATTTTTATCCAAAAAGTTCCATCACAGTTTGAAATACAACTATGAAAATATGTATTCAAAATTTCTTTTCACACAAATTTTCTAAAAACATATTCAAAATTTCTTTTCACACAAATTTTCTAAAAACAATTACTTCATTGTAAATTATCTTTTAATATGAAACTAAAAAATTTCTTTTCACACAAATTTTCTAAAAACAGTTACTTCATTATAAATTATCTTTTAATATGAAACTAAATTCATGAATGCGAGAAACTCCCACTTCAATCTAACTTGACAATATTAATTTTTGCACTCACACTTTCTTTTAATTTTTAACAATTTTTATCAAACTCCATTACAAAATTTCATATCCTTCCTCAACCTTTACTGGAATTATATTTTTAAATTATAAATTATTTTTACATGAAAATAAATTATCACTATTAAACGTTGCCACTTCAATCTAATTATACAATATTAATTTTAACACTTGCAATTTCATTAATTTATAATAATTCTCATAAATTCCTTTACAAAATTTCACATTTTCTTGAAATTATTTATTAAAGAGAGCCGCAAAACACACCCGATTTCATTAATTTAAAATAATTATCATCAGATTCCTTGACAAGATTTCACATTCTCGCCCCAGAACACCCAATCATTTAGACTATCGAAAGGCTATAGCCAAAATAAAACCTTATCCTTAACACGTTGTCCCATGAAATTTAGATTTCTGAGTGTTTTATAACTCCTAGATATTTGACGTTGTATTAGAAAAATCAAATATCCAACATTTAATGCCAGAAATACCAAAAGTCTTTGACAAATAGTCGTCTGGTATCGTCATCTTCTCTCTCTTATTTTCTTTTGTCGACTTCTGTCTTCGCTTCAGCCTGCGACGGGGAATGCTTCGAGCGATGATTATTGCAGAGCACTGAGCGGTTTCCGAATGCCGGTATTGCGAAACCAGGTTGGTTTAATATATCGGTGTTTGGAGGGTTTGTTCCTCCCTCTGTAATTTGTTCAAGGCCGATTATAATCTGAAATCAATTGGTAACAGCTGACTGATCTGGTGCGCTTTTACGGAAATTTATTCAAACATTACAGTCTAGGTACGAAGGCTTTCTAAATTTGATATCTCAGGTTTGCTAATTAGAGAGATGAACAATAATTTTTTGGGAATTTGGAATTAGAAGGGGCTTATCTAATTATGAAGGCAATGGATTACAGGGTTTCATTGCATTGCATGACATTGTATTGTTTCTCAGTTTTGAGACAAATCGGGTTTTTGGGGTAGTGGGTTTGTGTTTAGTTGTTCTGCGGAGCTGCCGAGTTCAATCGCCACAGAGTTACCACAATACTCAGTTCAGGAAAGAGGCCGTATCCATTAGCCCAATTAAGGCTTGATCCGGATCATATTTTTGCCTAGTGAAACGCCCTTTGTTTATTCACAGAAACTGAAACTTCGTTTGTGTACAATTGGTACAATGAACGTGTAAACGCGGCCCTTTTTCTCCGCAGCCTGTTATCAAGTGGGGCATGCCCATCAGGACTCGAGATTTGATAAGGCCCCCCACTTCTCGCTACACCACAGCTTGACCAACGGATGAGCAGATCATGAGGTTAGTCGTAGTTTTTGGCATGCGAAGTCCCATTTCCTTTGCTGCTATGTGCGAGGCCTCGTTTGGAGGTATTTTCGTAAGAAAAGGGCTCAAATGGGACTTGTGATACAGAAATTTGCTGTGAGGGTGATGATGGTTAGACTGTGTTGTTAAGCAGAGAATAACGCAATTATCGGTTAAGCGTGAGGATCTTTAAGAATGAGGAATTTCTATGGGAATATGCTGGAGTCAGGGCATAAAGTAATTATCCCGCAGAAGTCATTGCTTAGAGTTTATGGGTCTGTGATTTTATTGCGCCCTCTTTTTGGAGTTTGGGAATGTATGCTTCGAAAAATGAAATACTTTTGTAGACCAGAGTGGTTGTAGTTGTGTTATTTCTTCAGGAATTTTTAATCTCTCCGGCGAATGTTGGCGGTTTATTATATTGCTTGGTGAGGGGCAACTGTTGTAAAGATATCATTTGCAGTTATGCTTTAGAGGCTTTGATGCAAGTGGGTTCTTAAAAGTTTACATCGGAAAGGTGTTGAGAGCCTCTGCAAGTTCATTTACCAAAGTGTTGCTGCAGACATCTTTCGGTGCACCTTATACAGTATCTGATTTTTAATTGAAAGCGAGCAGCTAGTTGAAGATGGGTATTACCTGGAGAAGGAAGTAATAAATTGAAACTGATTTCTAAAAGGCAAGGATAGGTGTGTGTTATTCTGCCAGTCAAGATAGAATGGACCACACTGGAACTGTTCAAGCTTCTTTTTCGTCAATTTCTGGAAGCAGGAAGGAGAAGAAAAAACAGGTGAAAGACGAACTGGACCGGCTCCGACAAGCGGAAAAGAAAAGGAGGCGTCTTGAAAAGGCATTGGCAACGTCTGCTGCTATCCGTTCTGAATTAGAAAAGAAGAAGCAGAAAAAGAAAGAGGAGCAGCAACGGCTCGATGAAGAGGGAGCCGCCATTGCAGAGGCCGTAGCACTTCATGTTCTTGTGGATGAAGATTCCGAGGAGACATCAAAGGTTAATTTAAATGTGGATGAAAAGGTTGGCCTACGGCAATGTCCTTATGTAGGCCTTATGCCTCGGACCTCAACCACTGCTGCTAGAAACATTGAGCTCTGTTTGATAGGGCAGAAAAAGGAACTTTATTGGAATAGCATAAAGTGCTTTGGAGACATAAACTATTCTCAAGGTTCTGGCAGCAGGGAGAGAATTTCTGGTTCAAAGGAAGCAACATGGCAAAAAAATGATTGGAAGGTGCCTCATTGTAGAGCGATTGGTAGAACAATTAGGGATAACTCTGAAATTCATGGAAAAGAACTTGTCTTCGGAGATGGATGGAGTCAATGGCAAAACGTTTGCCTGGTCGATGAGAAAAGAATAACATCTGATCATCGAGCAAGAGCTGCAGAAATGTGTGCAGGATTGGCTGCTGCTCAAGCTGTTGAAGCCCTTCAAATTGCAGAGGAGGCACGAGCTGAGGCCAATGCTGCCAAAATGGCAGCAGAAGCAGCCATCAACAGAATTCTGGATACGAAGTATTTGGGAGAGAAATTTGATTTTGTTGACAAGGTATGTGGCTTTTGCTAAACTGACTTCCAGTCTGTTAATTAACGCATTGAGTTGTTTGTATGTCAGATTTTCTAGATAATTTGAAAATTTGGATGTGTATATGTTTTGCCGAGGGGGAAACCTTAAGAGTGAAATTTTGTTGTAAATGTTTTCTGATCTAGTATATTTATTGAATATTCTTGTTTGAATGACTTTAGATATTGAATAAGTCCTTTAAAACTCCAGAGCAAACTCTCATAACAAATTCAACTCATATTACCCCTATCAGGTGAACTTTTCACTTCTCTAAAGCTTCTCTTTTGTTTATTATGGATAGACAGTCTCACATTAGTTTTGATGTAGGTGCTCTGCATTGATGCAGTATTACTAATCTCGTCTATCTAAGCAAAATTCTGATTTGCCTTTGTGCCATTATTTGGTGTCTGTTAACAAAGATATATCTTGATAAACAATAAAACTGTAGAGTATTGAAATTTGAAAAAGCTTGGAGTCTAGAGTCGAAATATCAACTAAGCAATTTTTGTTTGTTTGTTTATGACATATGTATCTATTATGTAGCATTGGGTGTTGATTCATAATTGTAAAGGCATTTATGATTCATGGATGTTGGAATATATATAATGACTAATTAGAATTATTTTCCAGAGAATTCATAGTAGAAGACATCTTTAATTTTGTTAATGTTTCAAACAAAGATCAGGGTTCATCTTTAGGATAATGAGTCAATTGTGGAGCTGCTTGATTAAATCTATTAATAATAACTAAGAAGCATTTAGATGCGAGCTCTTTAATCCTAGAATGATGTTGGCTTCAGTGATGTAGTTGGCCTAAATTGGGTTGTCTCTTTCTTGATTGATTAAGGGAACCCAACTCTGACTTATGTCAAAAGCCCTGGCCTTATTCAAGTTGTCTAGGTGTTTAATTATTTCCAAAGCCTCCCTAAACTAGCATTTGTATGTTCTTCCCTTTCTAGGATCTGATCTTTGAGGCACATATGGTGCTTATTTTAAGGGAGTATTTTGCTACAGTTAAGGTATGGATATGTTCATTTCAAATGTTTGCACCATGTTCCTTCATTCACACATGAAACGAGTGCCTTGTTTCGGCTATACATGATTTCCCACAAGAGAATGCCACCTTATAGATACCCTTTGTATTGACGATGATTAGTGGTGTCTTTCATGGATCACATTTTTAATTTGATGGTTTCCAAAGCCTTGAAAGAGGTTAAGACATTCTTTTCCTTTCGAAGTGCAATCCTATCCATGACCCCTTGAATGTAAGGAAGGTGGGCTCTTTTAGTTGTGGGTCCACACCCCACTTTCTATATCTCCTCTCGTGTCATTGTTCTTGTAGCTTATGCTCTTAAAGACCTTGGTTAAAACTTAAGTGGTATTTTTCTTTCTTAAGATGCTCGTCATCGTAGACTCTAATTGCTCTCATAGATAGCGTGTTAAGGACCCCAATCTTTTGAGTTGGGTGGTGGTGAGTGTCTAAGTGAACATTGAAGGTAACTCCCAATTTGGGGTTTTCCAAAAAAATTGATAGTCAAGAGTTCCATCATGTTTTTTGGGAGTCACAACATGAGGATGGCATGGGTAGGCCTAGTTCATGGAGCATGGCATGGGGGGCTTCCATGGCACGGGTGGCTTCCATGATTGTTCAATTCTTCCTTTCTACAGCTCCATTTTGCTCAGGAGTGTATGGAATGGTTGTCTCCCTCTTAATGCCAACCTCTCTGCAAAAGTCATTGAATTCATTTGATTCATATTTGGTTCCATTGTTGGTCCTCAATATTTTGATCTTCTTCCCTGTTTGATTTTCCACCAAGGTTTTGAAAGAACGAAACCATTTGAACACTTCATCTTTCTTCTTTAAGAAATATATCCATGTTTTGCGTGAGAAGTCATCCACAAGGATTGCATAATACAAGTATCCTTCCAACGATGTTACGAGAAACATACCAGATAGTTCAGAATGGAACAATTGAAGAATATCGGTAGTTTGGCTTTCACTAGAAGGGAATGGTCCCCTTGTAAGTTTCCCAACTGCACAACCCTGACAAACTCCTTCATGATTCATGTTGAACTCGGGCATACCTGTGACCATCTTCCTTACCCCAAAGTAAGCCTTTGTAATGAAGGTGGGAAAATCTTCGGTGCCATAATTCAGATTGAAGGAAAGTATTGCAAGTCAAGGCTCCCAAAGGACTTCCTCCAACTTGATAAAGACCATCAACCCTAAATCCAAGTGTGAATGCATCTTTAGGGTTTCTTTGCCAAATACGTACTTTTCCATCAATGAATGCTACCTTGAAGCCATTATCTTCCATCACAGAAATATACACTAGGTTCTTCTTCAAATTGGGCACCTACAACACTTCTTGTAGATGAATAGTTTGACCTTGATTCAAGTAAAGAGTGACAGTACCCATCCCTTTCACAGGGTAGGTGGCATTATCTCCATTTATAATCTCCAAATTAGTCTTCTTTTCAATCAAATTGGAGAGGGCCTCATTGTAGCCAATGAAGTGCCTTGAGGCTCCACTATCAATCAACCAGTGATCCAAAGTATTTGAGGAGAGGCTACATAGAGCAGAAATAAGATAAAACTCCTTTTGTTTTTTTACAACATTACTTTCCTCATACATGGAATTTCTCGTCCTTTTGGGAGGTCGACCATTTCCATATCGAGTAACAGGGGCATTCTTCTTTCCTTTATTGTTGAACCTGTTGTTCCTTTGATTTCCTTTGCCTTTGAAATTGTTGTTGTTGTTGTCGTCATCTCTTGGAGAATCCTTCTTGTGAGGACACTCTCTAGCAAAGTGGTCGAACCTGTTACAATTGTAGCACCTTCATTTCCTTTTTTGAATCCCTGCTTGAACCCTTGACCTTGTTTTCTTGGACCAACATTATTTTTCTTCTTTGCATGAGCGGAGAAAGCAATAGGTTCATTTCCATTTGAGGACTTGTCTCTCTCCATCATCCTCGTCTCCTCTTGAGTGCATCTAGCCAATAATTCAACGAAACTAGGAATTGTGTCATTGTTGAGAATGGTGGTGTTAAATACATCCCATGCTCTTGAAAGGCGTCCAAGTGGCAATGAGGGTGAGCTCCCTGTCAGTAATAACTTCTCCGATATATAGAAGGTCATTCTTGATTTGAGTGATCCTCATGAAGTAGGATTGGATAGACTCCCCTTTTTCCATCTAAATGTCCTTCAACTTGTTCGTGAGAAAGAGGATTTGATTGCATTGTTTACTTTGAACATTCCAATAAACTTATCATACTTCTCCTTAGATGTTCCCAAATCAGAAATATAGGAAACCAAACGCTTTTGAATGAAGTCCATGATAATTCTCTTAGCTTTGACCTCACCTTTCTTATACTTCGTCTTTGCAGCAACAAGTGCATTTGAAGGAGGCTCCACCACCTTTCCCTGCACATAGTCCATTGCATCATGCTCTTCCAAAGTCAAGTCCAAAGTCATCTTCCATGCATGATAGTCAGATTTTTCCTTGAGCTTATCCTGAAATTTGAAATAAGATGTAGTAGCCATTGGTCCAATAGACTTGATCAATGAATCTCTTTTAGTCACTGTTTTCCTCTCTCTTGATTAGGCTTTGTCTTCACCTGGGCTCCGATACTATGTTAATTTTAGTTAACAATGGTATGTTATATGCTTAGCACAATTACTTAGATGTTTCTTTAGCCCAATGACAATTTCGATTTCCAATAGCAATCACATTAACCATCAATCACATTGACAACCAGGGAAAAACCCCAATGTGGGGAAAACCCTTTGATCAAATCTTCTTATTATTATATCAAATGTTCAACAAATAGACAGAGTAAATAAGTCAAAGTTGACTTGCCAAATCAAAGTCAAAACAGCCCTATCAAATCTACAGTCAACTGTAGTCAAATTTAGCCCTAACCAGAAAGTCAAAGATGGCCAATGCAGTAGCAACTATTGCTTTTTGGAGCTCGGCCATACCTAGTCAAACTCGGTCTGATAAGGTGGTCAAAGTCAACCCAAAACAGTCTTGAAAACTACGGTCAAATTTGGTCAACTGTGTGGTTAGGTCTGTGGTCAATCCTGCTGTCAGCCTTGTAGTCATAGTGCCCAGAAATTTTCGATTCCTGTGCCAAACTGTACGACCTGCCAAAAACGAAATTTTCCCAAAAAATTCATAGTCAAAGGATGAGTCAAAGTGCTCAATCAACGCTGGTTAAACTCTTGCAATAGTCTTGAAATTCAGCCCTACAATTTGCACAGAAAAATCGTCTTTCTGCCACACGTGTGAGAGAGAGATATGTCCAATAGTTGTGTGAACCAATGAGAGGAGAGAGAAGAAATGTGTGTGATGGTGATGCTAAATTAGGTGAGAGGGCACTATTATTTATACAAGTCGCTGAGGGTGAAGAGTCCGTCCATTGGGCTTCATGAGCCTACATGATGATGTGGTCGACCTGAACAATTTGCACATGTGTGTTTATAAATTCAAAAAAACACTTCTGCTTAGTCGAAATTGGATGATCTTTATATCAATTTTTGTCCTCTTGAAAAGAGGAATTCAATGTATAAGTCATCTCCATCAAATGTACTGTCCAATGGTGGAATTTGGCCCTAGTTGCCAATTTTAACACCTTGGATAAAACTTAAGTGGCATTTTTCTTTCTTAAGATGCTCGTTATCGTAAACTCTAATTGCTCTCTTAGATAGCGTGTTAAGGACCCCAATCTTTTGAGTTGGGTGGTGGTGAGAGTCTAAGTGAACACTGAAGGTAACTCCCAATTTGAGGTTTTCCAAAAAAATTGATAGTCAAGAGTTCCATCATGTTTTTTGGTAGTCACAACATGAGGAAAGGAATGCTCCCATTCTCTTCTACCTCAATGGTGAACTTAATGTGATTAGATTGAAAATGAAGAGGCTTGAAGAATTTGTCGAGTTCTTCCTTGCTGTGAGGCCATTTCATGTTCATGTCATCTACATATTTCTTCCATCTCTTTGGCTTGAGGGGATACAAATCAAGCACTCTCTTCTCAAAATGTGCCATTAAAAGGTTAGCAACCTTGGTTGAGAGAGTTGACCCTATTGCTACACCACACATTTGGTCTTAGGCCTTTCCTTTGAAATTGAAGGACGTAGAGTGAAAGTAGACATATGCCAACCTAATTGTCTCTGGATTAATAATTTCCTTGATAATCTGCACCACCTCCTCCAAAAGAATTTTGGTAAATAGAGAGACAATGCCAATACTTAAATCTTAAGACATCAACTTTTGAATGTCCATACTTAAAATTCAGAAATTACATTTTATACTTTGGATAGCTTAGTGGCACACTTCATTCCAACCTCGACAAAACTGTAGCTTCTTATGGGTTTCTCAGGAAGTGACATCTCTGACTATAAGAGGTGGAACAATAACTTCAAAAGTTAATGAAATCTCCATCCTTGCATGTGCAAACTTTCATAATTTAATGGGGCTGTAAATGTATTAGTTGTACTTGTCAGAGCAATCTATATGCAACAAGGGAGGTCTGTTGCTCTTAAAAGTAGAGTCTTAAATTGAAAATAGGAGAAATAGCTCATTCATATCTAAGAGAATTTGTTGTTTTACAAAAAACTAAGAAATGAAGACTATGTTGTGGGTATTAGATTCTCTATTCATATTTGTCCTAATACCCTTGAGTATGTTCAACTTAAAATTAAGGTAAGGATCATGACAGTGGAGTTGCATTGATGTAAGATGGCAAGCCCATGGGTTATGAAAGTAAAAATTTAAATGATAGATAAAATAAATGGATGGTCCATTGGTAGTGGGTGTTGTTTTTTTGTAAGATATGAAGAAATGGAGGGAGTATAGTGGATGGCACATCCACTTGTCGAAAAAATCGTCATTGTCTCAAGTAAGCTTACTAGTGGTTGATTTTACAAGCTACACTGAATGAAGACACTATATGTTGAGAAATCTATAGGGCAATAATTAGGATGATTTCTCTTTTCTTGATAACTGCTTGTGATGTCTTTTTACTTTTTCTTACTTATTAGCTTCTTAGTTATTATTATGTTTATATATCATCAAACAACTACCAAAACAAGAAGAAAAACAATACACAAGAACACAGAATGTAGGCTGCATGCCAGGGCCAAAACCTCTCATTTTTAGAGGAAAACCCACAAAGCTCTTCTCTTATAGATTCTTCAATTGACGAATTCCAAGACATCTAGATCAAGAGCAAGTCCAATCCTTTCGGATGTTGTGCTTCCTTTGTCTAAGTCAAACCCAGTGAAATCTCTTCCAGTAGCACAAATTCGACCTCCCAGTTGTAGAATTTCGACTTGTACTGCAAGTCTGAAATTTTGGTCCTCCCAATCGCAGCTGTTGCCACATGTGTGAGCTTATTCTGGCCTCCTAAGCCTTCTTCAGACCTTTGCTTGGTTTTTTCCTTCTTTTGGTGCTTGAGGATGACTCAATGTGACCTTCGCTGACCTTCCTTCTCTTCTTTCTTCAAGATCGAACTTGCAGAAGAAAACCCTAGACTAGTGGCAGAAACCCTAGCCTTCCTTTGCACGTGTGAGAGAGAAATAGCCCAGAAACAAGTCTTCTTTGTCCTCCTACTTCTTCGTTGCCTTCTTTCTCTTTCTCCTTCGCTTGAATGAGTGAGTGATGAATGTGATCCAAGGAGGTCAAGTTCCCTTCTTTATAAATATATAGGCTTCTTAAGGTGGACGTGGCTCCTCAAAATACGCTGACTTCTCAACTGCAAGGCCAACTTGGTCTTGAAGGGTATTTTGACACTTTTAATGACACAAATAGTTTTCTTTTCAAGTTACAATGTGCCCGATGGGGTCTTCAACTTATGACAATGACTCTTTTGACTTAACCTAAGACAAACCCTAGAAGCACTCAATGGGTGCTTGACCTCTAAAATAAAAGACATTGAGCATGAAACCCATGCTCCAAAAATAACAATAATATTTTTTCTTTCATTTTGCAAAATACAAGAATTAAAAGTACATTTCATATTTATGAAGACCGAACCTAGTTACGCATTTTTCAACACTCTCTCTTAACTAGGGAGGTATTCATAAATGGTACATGGACATTCTCAATCTGAAGAGATCTCATAAGAAGAGTTGGATTGGTAACCCATTTGTTTAGCATCATAACAACCAACATTGTCACATAGCAAGGCCTTGACTAACAACTCTATCTCTCCACAAGATTAGAGCACAATGCTGGCGAGACCAATGATTTATAGACACCATCATCATTGTCTCTCAAGGCACATAACCCACCCGAGTGTTCACAGAGTATGTCCTTCCTTGGACTATTCTTATCTTGGATAGCTAGTCCTTAAAGAATATCGGTCCTCGACTACTTTTATCTTGGATGCCCTACCTCATCCTCAAAGAGTATCGGCTACCAGATGCTTACCCAAATCTCTATTCTGTCTTCGCAACTGAAGACAAGAATGATGAGCCTTTTTCTCCCTCTCAACCAGGGAGGATATATCAATCAAACCAATATTGTTTTTCAAATACACAAGCTTCTTATTAGGAAGAGATTTTGTCAATATGTCAGCTACCTGCTTATCGGTGGAGATATATTGTAGCTGCAACACACCATCTTGTACTAGCTTCTGAATGTAGTGATACTTGTTGTTTATATGCTTTGTCTTTCCATGAAACACTGGGTCTTCAGATAATCTTATACAATTGGTGTTATCACAATGTATCACTATAGGGTCCATTTGTCCTTCGAATAAGTCAAGTAACAACTTCCTCAACCAGACAACTTCTCTGCTCACTTCACAGGTTGCAATGTATTCAACCTCAATACTACTCAAAGCAACCGTATCTTGCTTTCTGCTCATCCATGAGATCATGAAGGATCCGAAACTAAAACATCCTCCTGCAGTGCTCCTTCTGTTCTGCTCACTGCCTCCCCAGTCAAAATTTGTATATCCAATCAAGTGGACATCGTTCCTCCTATCATATTTTAGGTAGTAGTGGATTGTTTCTTGCAAATATCTCAGTATGTGCTTTGCTGCAATCCAATGGTCATGCTTCATCTCCACATGAAACTGACTAAGAACAATCACTGCAAAACATATGTCTGGTCGAGTATTCACCAAGTACATCAGTGAGCCAATCAATTGTCCATACTTGGTAGGATTCACTGGGCTAGATTTATAACTCCTTAGTCTCTTCAAGTTTGTGATCATCGGGGTTGTCATTGGTTTGGAATCCATCATGTCAAACTTCTTCAACATCTTGATCACATACTTCCCTTGACCTAGGTAGATCTCATTAGGTCCCTGCCAGACTTCTAGTCTTAAATAATAGTGCATCAACCCAAGATCCTCCATATCAAATTCTGCTGCTAGTTGCTTCTTGCATTCTTCAATTCGACGTTCCACACATGTTAAGAGAAGATCATCCACATACATAAGAATGATTAGAGGCTCAACTTTTACAACCTTGAAGTAAAGGTTTGGATCAACAAAATTTTTTGTGAAGCCCAATCTTTGAAGGTATGTATCCATCCTTGCATACCATGCCCTTGGTGCCTGCTTAAGGCCATATAATGCTGTCCTCAACCTGCAAACATATGCCTCTCTACCTTTGACTTCAAATCCCAACGGTTGCTCCATATAGTCTTCCTCATCAATTGTGCCATTCAAGAATGCAGTCTTAACATCTATTTGATGTATATTCCATCCCATCGATGCTGCCAAAGAGACCAATGATCAAATAGTTGTATACCTTGTTGTCGGAGCAAATGTCTCTTCATAATTGATTCCTTCTTTTTGAGAGAAGCCCCTAGCCACAAATCTTGCCTTATACTTGTCAATGCTTCCATCTGTCGCATGCCATTTGGAAGTTACCACAGACTTGTTTTCAGGCCTAGGTATGATCTCCCATACTCCATTTTTCATTATTGATTGATATTCTTTGTTCGTAGCATCTTTCCATTCTTGATGGTTGACAACTTCTTCCAAAGTGGATGGCTTCGCTTCTATTAACTTTGTCATATATGTTGCATACTCATAATATATTTTGGGTTTCTTGCTTTCCCTAAATGTTCCTTTAGTCGCCCCGTGTTCCTTTGCATCTAATAGAGTAGAGTTCAACCAATTAGGTCTCTTTCTAGTCTCGGGAATTACCATAGGTTGTACGGGTTCACTGGGACCTTCATCTTCATGATTTGATTCTTCTTCCTCCCTAATAACTCCCTCTTCAAATATCGGAAGTTCTTCATCATCAGAGTCCATAGGGAGATCCTTTGATCTCTTGAATGCAATACTTTCGTCAAATATCACATCTTGACTAACTTCTATTTGGTGTCCTTTTATGTAGATCCTATAGGCCTTTGAGGAATTACTATAGCCAGCAAATGTTCCCTTCATGCCTGATGGATCTAACTTCTTTCTCTTGTCCTTCGGTATGTGAATATAAACAGGACAACCAAAAATTCAGAGATGATCTACGCTTGGTTTCCTCCCAGTGAATACTTCTTCAGGAGTCAAGTTTTCTACCGGCATGTGGGGACTTCGATTTTGTATGTAAACAATTTTCTTTGTTGCTTCACCCCATAGGAATTTCGACAAATCTTGATCATGTAGCATTGCTTTCACACTTTCTTCAATGGATCAATTCTTTCGTTCTGCAACTCCATATTGTTTGAGATTATATAGGACTATCAACTCCCTCTTAATCCCATACTCCAACTATAAGTTCTTTGGAACTATATACTCCTCCATTATCAGATCTCAATATCTTGATTCTCCTTTCTGTAAGGTTCTCTATTTCGGCTTTTAATTCTTGAAATTTGATAAATACTTCGTCTTTGGATTTCATTAAGTAAACCCAAGTTTTCCTAGAGTGGTCATCTATAAATGTGACATAATATAGATGACCTCCAAGTGATTTTGGAGTCATAGGACCACAAACATCGGACTGAATAAGATCCAAGATTTCTTTTGACTTTGAAGTACTACTGCCAAATGGTCTCTTGGTGTTCTTACCCAAAGCACATCCCTTGCAAACTCCTTCATGATCTTCTTTCAGTTCAGGGATGCCATTTACTATGGTATTTAGGGTTGGTTATATTTTGTACTGGAGATGACCAAATCTCCTATGCCAAAGTTCACATGGGCTAACTTGAATCTAGACCAAAGCTTGAGCAAGGGGAGTTATTAATCTATAGAGTCTTCCTTTACGAATCCCAATCATTCTAGCATCTTCTATGCTTGAGCTTTTACCCCATACTACAACCTTTCCATCAATGAATGCAACTCAATCACACTTGTCTTCTAAGCATGAAATGGAAAGTAAATTCTTATGCAAACATGGAACAAATAAGATATTTTTGAGATGAACATTTCCTCCATTTTCCAGCTCAATTCCTCTCACAAGGTAGCTTTTATTATCACCAAGTTCTACAGAGTAAGAGGACTTCCCTTTTGACAATGTCTTCAATTGCTTATGTTGACCAGTCATATGCCTTGATGCTCCACTGTTGATCACTCAAATATTTTCATCTTGAAATGTGCCAGTGAGTGCTGAGAATAATCTTTCATCCTTTATATATGTCTTGGTCATTTCCTTCTTAGAAGAAAATAACAGATCCCATACTTCTTTGATGCCCTTCTTGAGATGACTTGCCATCTTCATACACTTCTTTAGGAACTTCTGTAGTGTAACAGAGATCTTCATTATGCCTTTAGCCAACCTTAGCTCTAATTCCATGTTGAGAAATCTATAGGGCAATAGTTAGGATGATTTCTCTTTTTTTTTCATAACTGCTTGTGATGTCTTTTTACATTTTCTTACTTATTAGCTTCTTCACTTATTATTATGTTTATATATCATCAAACAACTACCAAAACAAGAAGAATAATAATACACAAGAACACACAATGTAGGCTGCAAGCCAAGGCCAATACCTCTCCTCTCGAGAGGAAAACCCGCAAATCTCTTCTCTTCTTATAGATTCTTTAATTGGTGAAATCCAAGACCTCTTGATCAAGACCATTATCCTCCAAGACCAAGTCCAACCCTTCTGGATGATGTGCTTCCTTTGTCTAAGTCAAACCCAGTCAAATCTCTTCCAGTAGCACAACTTCGACCTCCCAGTTGCAGAATTTCAGCCTCTACTACAGGTCTGAATTTTCAGCCCTCCCAGTAGCCACTGTTGCCACAAGTGTGAGCTTATTCTGGCCTCCTAAGCCTTCTTCAGACCTTTTCTTGGATTTTTCCTTCTTCTGGTGCTTGAGGATGACTCAATGTGACCTTTGTTGGCCTTCCTTCTCTTCTTTCTTCAAGATCGAACTTGCAGAAGAAAACCCTATAGACTAGTAGCAGAAACCCTAGCCTTCCTTCACACATGTGAGAGATAAATAATCCAGAAACAGGTCCTTAGTCGGCAACCAACAGCCCCTTACCGCCACCAACTAGCTCGTTGTGCTATTTCTTTATCACCTGAGCCAGCCATGTGGTCCCTCACTCCTCTGTCATGATCGTATGTTTGAAGGTGGGCCTCTCGAACCTAAAGGTATGCCTTTTCATTTGGTAATTGAGTATTGTAGTTTGCTTATCATGGACTGTTAAATTTAGATAGACATGGAGTGGTCTATGCTTAATGCAAATTTACTTCAATCTTTCTTAGGCCCGATTCAATTTAGCAATCACATAAACATGAAAGTAAAATGCTGATAGAACACAATAATAGATCAACAGAAGACAATCCAATAATATAGATCAGATTTTACAATTCTTCTTGTCCAACAAAGATATTGGATAATGTGCGTTACGATAGTCAACAAGATGCATCAACCAACAAAGTCTTTCTTAGATCAGCCAACCCTCCAAGTGTCACACATAGCCCTCAAAGACAGCTCATCAAAAGTCAACGCTGGTCAACCAAAGTCAACGCAACAAATTTAGGGCTTCGGTCAAATTGCTCATTTTCCTCTATTTTTGTGCTCAGCTACACGACCTACAAAAATCGGATTTTCAGCAAAGATTGGAGGTCAAACGGTTAAGGGTTGACCATGGTCAACGTTGGTCAACGCACAATGCACAACCCTACACAGATTCGTAGATTTTCCCTAGCTTCAACTCCGCACATGTGAAGGAAAGAGGCCTCCAAAGGCTATCGGACCAATCAGATCACAGTGAGAGAATGTGTGATGAGTTGATGAGCAAGTGACCTCTAAGTCTCTCCAATTTATATCCATCAGCGAGGGTGTGTGACACATCTAAGGTTGCAGGGAAGCTTCTCCCCCCCCGATCTTGCTCCCAAAACATGCTCCGTTCGGGAGGTCTTTGGGAGCGCTCGGAAGCGTGCTCCAGAAAACGCTTCCTGAGGGGAGCGTTTTCAGGAGCGCGCTTCCGAGCCTGAAAAAACGCTCCTTGTCTTTTCGGGAGCGTTTCAGGGAGCGCTCGGGAGCGAACGCTCCCTGAGCGCTTCCCCCATTAAAAAAACGCTTCGGGAGCATTTTTTTAATGCGGGAAGTGGTCAAGGAGCGTTCGCTCCCGAATGCTCCCCGACATAAAAAACGCTCCTTGGCGCGTAGAAAAAAACTTGGCGTCAAATTTTGGTTTTTTTTGGGAAGGAGGGAGGGGGGTTGGGTAAATAAAAAGCCCACCCTCCTCATTTAGTTTTTATTGTTTTAGTTGAGAGTGAGAGCAAGAGGAGCAATAGCTTGAGAGTTGGAGAGCGATTTGGAGAGAAGGAGAGCTTGAGAATTTGGAGAGCGGAAGTGCCAAGGAGAGAGCAAGGAGCAAGCTGCAAGAGAGCAAGTTTGCAAGAGGAGGATTGCAAGAAAGAGGTAGGTCTTCTAATCTAGTTTTTTATTTTCTAGTAATTGTTTTTAAGTTGTTCAAAAATGAAAACTTGTTTTTTTTTTCTCAATGTTGCATTCTAGTGTGTTGAAAAGTGAAAAATTGAATTGTTTTCTTCCTACATTGCATTTCCTATTCCCATTTGGCATTCCTCCATTTTTTTTGCAGGCTAGAAACTTGAAACTTGAAACATCATGGCTATATGGCTAGGGATTTTCTTCATGCTGGTTCTTTTTTTTGTAATAATGGTGTTGGAGAGTAGAAGAAAGAGGCCCATTAGAGAAGAGGAGGATGAAGAAGTGGGTTATAGTGGATGTGATGAAAATCCCGAAGAGGAGGAGGAGTATGCTGAGGAGGAAGGGGAGAGTGGAGAACATGAGGCCACAAATACCCCAACTAGACAAGAACAAAGTCAAACACCTTTGTGGAAATATGTTCAGAGGCAGGAAGGAGGGAAAGGTGGTGGAACCACTAAATTTATTTGCCTCCATTGCAGTAAAGAATACACAGGTTCATACACTCGTGCTAGAAGGCACCTTTGTGGGAAAATGCCAGGGGATGGAGACAAAAATCTAAGAATCAAAATTTGTGTAAGTGTGCCAGCAACATAAAGAGAGACATATAGAAAGGAAGAGGAGGCTGCCTTACAGAGATCTAAAAGATCTAGGGGTTTCATTGATTCTTATACACCATCAGGTCCATCACATCATGGACAAAGAAGTCCATCAACTTCCACCCATGGCAGTGGATATGGAGGCACACCTGGACCAAACATCTCCTTAAGGCGTAGAACCATATCCGATTTCCTTGACGAAGGGTGTAGGAATGATGTGGATTCAAAAATTTTCTGGTTTCTATATGCACGTGGGGTGCCATTCAATGTTCTTCGCTCACCTTATTGGCATGAAATGGTTTCTGCCATTAATGATGCCCCCAAAGGATACAAGAGCCCTGGGTATGACAAGGCCAGAACCGTGGGACTTGATCATGAAAGAGCTAAAATAAACAATTCTTTGGCTAGAATGACAAATTCTTGGAATGAGCATGGGGTGTCCATTGTATCTGATGGATGGACCAATGTAAAAGGAAAGCCATTGATAAGTGTTATGGCTGTGTCGGTTAGTGGTGCAATATTCCTTTCAGCATATGATTATTCAGACAAATTCAAGACCGACATTAACGTTGCAGAACCATTACTTGAAATAATTGAAAATACTGGGCCATACAATGTCATCCAAGTCATCACTGATAATGTTGCTAACTGTAAGGCAGCAGGAGCAATTATTGAGGATAAATACCCCAACATATTTTGGTTTGGGTGTTTGGTTCACACAATGAACCTTTTGATGCATGATATCATTAAAAACAAACAACCTCAATTCAAATGGCTTGGTGATTTGTACAAGAGAGGTAAAAAAATGATAAGATTTATTACAAATCATAGCAATACCCATGGGCTTTTCCGTACTCACTCCAAATTGGAGTTGTTGAAGATAGCAAAGACTAGATTTGTTCACTATTACCTCACCGTCAGGCGTCTTTTGAAGGTAAGAGAGTCATTGGCTGCAATGGTATCAAGCCCACACTGGCAGGTATTAAAGGATAGGGCAGTGACAATAGTTGACAAGCAAGGTTTTGAACATGTGGAGGAGACCGCCCTTGACCCTTTGTTTTTGGCACATGTGAGGGAAATTTTGAATTTCACCAAGCCCATTTATCACATGATTCGTTTTTCAGATATAGATAAACCAGTGATTGGGGAGGTTTATGAGCAGATGGATAGCATGTTGGGCCAAATAAAAGATGTTGTTAAGGATAATGATCCCAACTTGTATGCAATGATTCACGACTGTGTGTGTGGTGGAATAAACTCAATGTTCCACTACATGCCTTGGCATATATCCTTATGCCAAAATACTACACTCCATCTTGGTTGGGCCAACCTGCACCTGGAGGTGGGGTTAGGATCAAACCCCACACTGATCCAGAGGTACAAGAGGGGTACATGAAGGCATTAGACAAGTTGGTCCCCAACAGGGAGGAGTGTGCTAGATTGCGCCTTGAATTAGGCAGATACTTCAGTTGCACTGGTAACTTTGGTTCTTTCCATGCAATGGAAGACAAAGACAGATTTGATGCTCTCACATGGTGGGAAGCATATGGCAGCATGGGACTTTTGCCAAAGTTGGAAAAAAAAGTTCTCTCACAAGTTGTGAATACTTCTTCTGCAGAGAGGTGTTGGAGCACCTACAACTTCATACATAATGTGAGAAGAAACAGACTGAATGAAAACAGAGTTGAAAGCTTGGTTTATGTGCATTACAACTTGAGGTTGTTGAGTCATTACTATGATCGGGCATATGAGGATCAATCATATAAAGTCTGGGACAACAACCCAGAGGATGATAATCTGGAGGACGACATTGTACATATGGAAGAATTGGAAGAAGAACTTTTGAGGGATGATGATGAAGCATCAGCAGCCATGCCACCACCACACACAGGGCCAGTCCCACCATCCAGTAGCAATGCGGGTGCCAGTGCCAGTGCCAGTGCTCGATATCCAACTATTATTCCTTTGCAGATTCAGCCTCCACCTACATCCTCATGTTGCCCTCCGCCTTCTAGTCATGGTCGTGGACGTGGTACTCCTGAGAGTACTAGAAGACCACCATTGCCTCGTGGTTCTCACAAATTAGACATTTCTCGTGGGTGTGGCAAGGGGCCAACCAATAGATAAAATAGATTTGTTGTTTACTAGTCTTTTCTATTTTCTAGTAGTTTTTATCTTTTATAACTGTTGAACAGTTGAAACTTGACTCTTTCATATTTAATGACAATTTAAGTTTCAAGTTTGAATTTGAAAGGTGAAACTTTGAAGTTGGCATTTATAAGTTTATAAGTCATTATGAATTATGAATATGATGCTTCATGAAAGTTATATGGTGATCAATGAATCAATGATGATAAATGCTATATATTGAATTTTGAAATCAATGAATCAATGATGATAAATGATATATATCAATGATGATAAATGTTATATATTGAATTTTGAAATCAATGAATCAATGATGATAAATGAATTATGATATATATCAATGATGATAAATGTTATATATTGAAATTTAAAATCAATGATGATAAATGTTATATATTGAAATTTGAAATCAATGATGATAAATGTTATATATCAATGATGATAAATGTTATATATTGAATTTTGAAAGCTTGAAACCTTCGGATTGATGATTCGCGAGACTCAAGAGTCAATATGTTGTATGTTTCCAACTTGTGGGCGTGTTTGATGAAGATTATAAATTCTAAATGATTGATGTTATATGATTCAATCTATGTTTTTATGTTTTTTATGTCTAATTCATCATTCTACATGCTTTTGTTAACATATATGCATCAAAATATAAAAAATATAAAAAAATATATATATTTAAAAAAATGCTCCCCGAAATGCTCCGGACTGGGAGCTTTTGAAAATGGTGCTCCCGCTCCCAAGCAACCATGGGTCACACATCTATTAGGCTTGTGAGCCTACATTACAAATCTGGCCGACCTTGCACATGTGTGGAAAATAAAATCAAAATATATGTTCTGCTCATCCAAACAAGATGATCTTTAGATCAATCTTGCACCTCTTCGAAAGAGGAATCCAACAAAAATATGATCATCATCATATGAGCAATGCAACATGGAATTTGGACCTAGTTGCCCAAAATTATCACTCCCTCTCAAATAGGGAGAACTCCTTCTGTCCACTTGTGCCATCCAGAGATCAGTACCATCGTGTACCATCATATAGCATCATGCGTCATCCTGCCGTAACTTGCTTTGCTGACTCTTCTTCTCAAATAGAACAAAAAGGTGAGTCACAAAGACATCACGCTCAGCTAACTCAAAGTTAGTTTCGACTCAAAAGAGTCACGTACTAACTCGAAGTCAGTTTAGAGGATAAAACCTCAATAGACTCAAAAAGAGTCACATACTAACCCGAAGTTAGTTTACTGACTCAAAGTCAGTTTAGAGGTAAGAACCTCATCAGACTTGATCCCAGATCAAGGTGTTGGACACGTGTCATCCTATACATAGAGAGTACGACAATCTCCGATGCGTCCATCGATCTTGCTATTGGTCTCTATTCACATTTCCCACCTCATTGGCCAAATGAGAGGTACTTTCCATGAGTCTGAAACTCCATGGGTAGGATGCGTGCGGTGCATAGATCAAAGAGAGGTGAACCAACTCAATATCATAACGGTGGGGCAAAATCACAACAAGGTTCGGCAAGCCTAGCCCCGTGTGTGCTTGTAGCTCCAAGAAGCTATCCCCAAGCCCCCTGGAGCTCCCAGAGCTCATAGTCCAACTCAAGCAGGACCTTCAGAATAGGGTCTTTCCACGATTCCAAGCTTCTCACGGAAGGTTAGGAACTTGACATTCCCCAGGGGCTTCGTGAGAATATCTGTGACCTGCTCATCAGTACCTATATGATCGAGCCTTACTGTGCCTCATTGTACCATATCCCGAATGAAGTGGTACCTGATATCAATATGCTTGGATCGATCGTGGAACACGAGATTCTCAGAAAGACGAATCCTACTCTAGTTATCACAAAGGATAACAGTGGTATCTAGCACATGCCCAAACAACTCACTGAAGAGCTTTCGCAACCAAACAGCTTCATAACAGGCCATATTCGCTGCAATGTCTTCGGCCTCAGCGGTGCTCAAAGCCACCGACTTCTGATCCCTGCTCATCCAAGATATCGAAGCAAAACCCAAGGTGAAGTAGCATCCAGATGTGCTCTTGCGATCCACCACACTGCCAGCCCAATCAACATTAGTATGTCCATGGAGTCTCAAACTCTCGGCAGTGTATCTCAGCCCATGGTTGATTGAGCCCCGAAGATATCTCAATAGATTCTTGGCACCAATCCAGTGAATGTGATGAGGATCAACCATATGTTGACTCAAAGTGTTCATGGCAAAACATACGTCCAGACGGGAGTTCACTAGGAACATCAGGGCCCCCACGAGCTGTCGATACTTGGTGGGATTTCCCAGCATGGGCCCAACAACGTTTGCACACAACTTCTTAAAGTTGAGTTCCATCTGTGTCGACACAGACTTACAGTCTACCATACCAAATATCTCTAGTAGCTTCATGACATATTTTCCTTGAGAAAGGAAAATCTTGCCTGGCCTCTGCCATACCTCCAAGCCTAGGAAGTAATGCATCATTTCTAGGTCTTTCATCTCAAACTCGAAAGCTAGCTCCCTCTTACACTGATGAATGAGAGGGTCAGCACTTGTCAGGAAGAGATCGTCCACATAGAGAACTAGAATGAGAGGCCTTTCTCTATCAACCTTAAAGTAAATGTTTGGATCAACATTACTTCGAGTGAAGCCCAGCTTCATCAAGTAGCTATCTATCCTCTCATACCAAGCCTTGGGGGCTTGCTTCAACCCCTAGAGGGCTTTCTTCAACCTGCGTACATAGGTGTCTCTATCTCGAACTTCGAACCCCAGAGGTTTCTCCACATACACCTCTTCCTTTATAGAACCATGCAGAAAAGCAGTCTTCACATCCATTTGATGGAGACTCCATTCCTGCGTTGCAACAAGGGCAATGATAGATCGGATGGTGTTATAGCGGGCCACAGGTGAAAATATATCATCATAATCTATGCCTTCCTTTTGAGAGAAGCCTCAGGCAAGAAATCTTGCCTTGTACTTTTCAGCACTTCCATCAGATCCATGCTTGATCTTATAGAGCCATTTCGAGGTGACAACAGATTTGTCCTCCGGTCTCAGGACCACTTCCTAGACATCATTTTTCATAATGGACTCATATTATTCGTGCATAGCATCCTTCCAAACTTGATGCTTTACAATTTCTTCAAATGATCCAGGCGCAGATTGTACAATTGTACTGAGGGCTGCTAGATACCCTTGGTATCTATTCGGCTTCTTGGTTTCACAGAATGCCCCCTTGGGGCAATATGTCTCTTGGCATCTGCGAGAGTATCCCTGTGCCATGAGGGTCTTCCCTTATGTGAAGGAGGTGGATCGATAGGATCCATAGGTCCTTCAACATTGGGCATTGGTTCATCCTTCGGCTCTTCCTGCTTCCCTAGTTCTTCATATTCTTTGTCTTCCTTGGAGCTAGGAAGATTTCTCACTTTCTTGAGGGCAACATCTTCATCGAAGGTGACATCGTGGCATATCTCCACTTCTCTTTGACCAGGCACATAGATTCTATATGCCTTCGAAGTTTCACTGTAGCCCACAAACATTCCCTTCTTTCCACAAGCATCCAACTTGCTTCTCTTTTCTTTCGGCACATGAAAGTAAACAGGATAACCAAAAAATCTAAAATGAGACACATCAGGGTTCTCACCAGATAACACTTCTTCGAGAGTTTTGGAGTCCATAGCAGAATGCAGGCATCTATTTTGAACGTACATAACAGTGTTTGTAGCTTCTCCCTATAGAAACTTCGGAAGACCTTGGTCACATAGCATGGCGCGAGCAACTTCCACAATGGTCCTGTTCTTTATTTCAGCAACACCATTTTGCTCAGGAGTATACACAGTTGTGGTCCCCCTCTTAATGCCAACTTCTCTGCAAAAGTCATTGAATTCATTTGACTTATACTTGGTCCCATTGTCGGCCCTCAAAACTTTGATTCTCTTCTCGGTTTGATTTTCCACCAAGGCCTTGAAGGTACGAAACCATTTGAATGCTTCGTCCTTCTTCAAGAAATATATCCAGGTCTTGCGGGAGAAGTCATCTGTAAAAGTCATGTAATAGGAACATCCTCCCAAGGATGTCATGGGCAACATACTAGATAAATCAGAATGTATCAACTGCAAGATATCAGTTGTCTTTGTGACAACCCTGACATATACCTTCATGATCATCTCTAAATTCGGGCATCCCTGTCACCACCTTCCTTGCTTCGGGAAGGGCTTTGTAATGAAGGTGTGCAAACCTCCAGTGCCATAACTCTATTTGAAGAGTTGTATCACATGACATAGCCCCCAATGGACTTCCTCCAACCTGGTAGAGTGTATCAACTCTAAAACCAATAGTAAGAGCTTCTTTGAAGTTCTTCTTCCAGATGTGTACATTTCCATCAATGAATGCCACCTTGAACCCTTTGTCTTCCATTGCCAAAATAGACACAAGGTTCTTCTTCAAATCATGTACGTACAACACATCTTGTAAACAGAGGAATTGACCTTGAGGTAAATGAAGGGTCACAGTTCCTGACCCTTTCATGGGATAGGTGGCATTATCTCCAAGGATAATTTCTAGATTAGTATCCTTTTCAATCAAATCAGAGAGGGCTTCTTTATAACCAGTGAGGTGCCTTGAAGCACCATTGTCAATTAACCAGACATCCAGGGTGTCAGGAGGAGATGCAGCAGAGAGGGCAGATACAAGAATAAATTCATTTCTCTTATTATCAACAACATTAGACTCATCATACCTAGAATTTCTTGACCTCTTGAAAGGTTGCCCATTTCCACTACGATCAGAGGGAGCCTTCCTTTTTCCTTTGAACCTGTTGTTCCTTTGATTTCCATTCCCCTTGGAGTTGTTGTTGTCATCATCCCTGGGAGAGTCCCTTCTATTAGGGCACTCTCTTGCATAGTGACCAAGCTTGTTACAAGTGTAACACCTTCCCTTCCTTCCTTTAGGCTCCGCTCTTCCATGGTTTTGATTTCTCGGACCTCCATTGTTCCTCTTCTTTGCATGAGCGGTGAAGGCAGTAGGGTCACCTCCATTTCCATTAGAGGGATGATCTCTCTACATCATTCTTGTCTCCTCTTGAGTGTATCTCGTCATCTTTCATCAAAATCAGGAATCACTTTATTATTAAGAATAGTGGTATTGAATACATACCAATCACGGGGGAGACTTCCAAGCACAATGAGAACCATCTCTTGATCAACTATTTCTTCTCCAATAGCTAGAAGATTGTTCCTGATTTTAGTGAGCCTCATAAAATAGGATTGAATGGATTCATCCTTGCCCTTCTTGATATTCTTCAATCGATTTTTGAAGAAAAGAACTTGATTGATCAGTGTTACTAGCCCTAAACATGCTAACCAACTTATCATACATCTCTTTAGATGTGCTCAGCTCAGAAATGTAAGCAACCAAGTGCTTATGAATATAATCCCGGATAATCATCTTTGCTTTGATTTCCCCTTTTCTATATTTCGTCTTTGTGGCAGCAGGTGCATTTGATGGAGGCTCTTGAATCTTCCCTTGCACATAGTCCATGACATCTTGATCTTCTAATGCCAAATCCAAGGACATCTTCCATGCATGATAATCAGACTTATCAGTCAATTTATCATCAAACTTGAAACCCTTACAGGTTGAGGAGGCCATTGGTCCTTGATAGGATTTCTTCTTCAGTGATTGCTTCTCACACTAGCTTGGGCTTTGTCTTCAACTAAGCTCTGATACCATGTTAAATTTAGATAGACATTGAGTGTTCTATGCTTAATGCAAATTTACTTCAATCTTTCTTAGGCCCGATTCAATTTAGGAATCACATAAACATGAAAGTAAAATGCTGATAGAACGCAATAATAGATCAACAGAAGACAAGCCAATAATATAGATCAGATTTTACAATTCTTCTTGTCCAACAAAGATATAGGATAATGTGCGTTATGACAGTCAACAGGATGCATCAACCAACAAAGTCTTTCTTAGATCAGCCAACCCTCCAAGTGTCACACACACAGTCCTCAAAGACAGCTCATCAAAAGTCAACGCTGGTCAACCAAAGTCAACGCAGAAAAGTCAATGCATGACAGTTAATGCTGTAGATTTAGGGCTTCGGTCTAACTGCTCCTTTTTCCTCTATTTTTGTGCCCAACTGTACGACCTACAAAAATTGGATTTTCAGCAAAGATCGGAGGTCAAACGGTCAAGGGTTGACCACGGTCAACGCTGGTCAATGCACAACAAAACAACTCTAAACAGATCTGTAGATTTTCCCGAGCTTCAGCTCCGCACGTGTGAAGGAAAGAGGCCTCCAAAGGTTATCGAACCAATCAGATCACAACGAGAGAATGTGTGATGAGTTGATGAGAAAATGCCCTCCAAATCTCTCCAATTTATATCCATCAATGAGGGTGTGTGACACATCTATTAGGCTTGTGAGCCTATTGTACAAATCTGGCTGACCTTGCACATGTGTGGAAAATAAAATCAAAATATATGTTCTGCTCATCCAAACAAGATGATCTTTAGATCAATCTTGCACCTCTCAGAAAGAGGAATCCAACAAAGATATGATCATCATCATATGAGCAGTGCAACATGGAGTTTGGACCTAGTTGCCCAAAATTAACATGGACACTCCTGTGCATGGATTAATGGGGGGATTCGGCGGAAAGAGTGGGCTAGGTCGGTGCTCTTGTCCCCTAGACCTCTTTCGGATGTTACCATTGGATCCTAGTCTCGTGGGATCTCTTTTATTAGCCTTTGGGCTTTAGGGATGGTATTACATGGGAAACCCTAATTTTGGTTGCATGGTCCTGCTTCCCCATCCACATACATCACTTCCCTTCCGTTCATTATAACCCCATTCATCATATTTCTCACCTGGGTCCATATAGGGTTTAGCCTCCCCTTCCCCTTGCTCTCACCTCGGGTCAGGCTTGGAATGATGCCCGGAGGTTGATGCAGCTGAAAAGAACAAATAAAAACATAATTGGCCACATTCAACAGGAAAATGTACCACAAGATGCAAAAGATGGTCGGGACAAACATATTTAGCATGTGGGCAAAAACCAATGCATGAGCTCTACCCCATACACATGGCCATCACCCTAGTTCCATAGGACCTAGATGAGGCTCCTCTATCATTCTGGAACCCATGATTGTCCCAACCCCTGGTGGGCAATGAACCGTCCTACCATACACATCATGCTCTTGTCCTTGAGCCCCAAGCAGTTAATCAAAGAAAAATCATAAAAGGCAAAAGGCTTATAAAGAAGGGTGGAAAAATCAAAGGCTGGGGTATCTCATGCACCACGATTGCTCCCCCCACACATTATATACCCAAGTATGGGCTTCCCTTTTACTAGCTACCCTTGTACCATGACATGTGGCCCAGGTTTTCCCCTTTCACTCACTACTCCATTCATCTCTTTATCATTTGCCACCACCATTTGAAGGATGTACTTTGGACATGCTATCCCCTTTAAAGGTAGAAACCACCTAATAGGGTACTTGGTTAACCCCCTTTGGAACTTGGAGACATTAGCACATGCCAAAGCCCACTATGGAAGGGCATGCCATTATGAAATGCCCACCTGTTTTCCATGGTTTGTAAGCTCTTTAATTCGATTGCCTTAAATGACTTGTTGTACTGGACGGCTAGGGGACGCATTGGATCTTATGCAGGATTGCAGATGGTCTCCATTTTGGGTTTGGTCTCCCTATACGGGGTCCTAACCCTCCAAAGGGCTACATTGACACATATAGTGTGTGTGTAGAGAGCCATGGGCCTCCATAGCAGTAGACAACATTCCATGGATCCCCAAAGATGTTCAGAGACTGCTCGAGATTCACCTTTGGACGAAGAAGATGCACCTGGTTCACCATGCCCAACCGACCCCACAGTTGTACCATAGACTTGGTAGATGACCCATGACTTGTGCGCTAATGTGACATCACTTACACCATCATCTAAGCCCTTACAGATGGTCTACAAGCATCTTCGATCTGCTTGGAGACCTATGAGGTGACTTGTGTGCCCCCAGACCCATTGGGAGCACCACGTGTTTATTTTTTGGAGAACAAGGGGCCAACCCCTTGTCCACTACTTTTGGGAGTCCTATTCATCATTATGACACTTTTCATCAGGCTTCATAGAAGGCCCAACGACATGTATTATTCATCATTTGACCTCTTGAGAGGCTTATTCTTTTGTTTATGAGTTAGTTTGGTGGGTTTGTCACCAAAAGTTAGTTATTTTGCACATTATTTTATTTAGGGGCTATGTAGGCCTAATTAGCTAAATCGAACTCATTAGAAGTGTATAAATACAAGTGATGTGAATTCATTTTAGCATCATCACTTGGATTGGACTTGTATCTCTTTAGAGAACTTCACTATCCTTCTTAGAGGACGAGTTTTTGGAGCATGGAATGAATTTTGATGTTTTGTTCATTTTCTGTTGTCTTGGAGCTTCTTGGTTGGCAAAGTTTTGATGGTTGGATATACTCTTAGTACATGTAAGTGCAATTTAATGCTATTCTTTGTTTCTATTTAGTCACATACATTGTTGCTGTGATTTCACTATACTAGGGCTAATTCACTGTATTCATTTATGCGAAGTTGTGGTAATTTTGTTTCTAGATAGTGATGCTTCATGTATGGGCCATGTATAATGGGTGAATGCTTCTAGAGATACTTCATGGTTGAAATTCACTTGATAAGCCATCTATTTTGGAAAATGAAGTATAAAGTCTTTGAAGTTGCTTTTGCTGCTGCCCTAATGCTATGCAAAGTTGTCATTGAGGCCTCCTTGACATAGAAAATCCAATATCCATAGTCATAATTCTACTTGACTCCAATCTCCCCAAACGATTAGGCATTGGTCCTCCATAGGTGATCACCTCAGCTTATTTCCTTCACCTTCACCTCTTTTATAGGGCTAGCTTACATAGGTCACCTATGGCATCAATTATCTCACAATCTAGCCTTCCAAACGCTTCGATTTTTGATCCACAACTGCGCCGGTGTGTCCTCAAGAAGCCCTTCAAATTTCATGAGATTCCGATTGTGGGATCTTGAGATATCACAAGCCCTAGCTCGAAGGCCAATTCTTTCCCTAGGTTTCCTTAAGGCTAGAAACCTCACTGGGACCATTGCATTACCTTTCATTGAACATTCCTTCCTTGATCTCCTTCTCCTCCTTGATTAGGTTAAGCACATCATTGGTTGCTCAACCCCATTCCCTTGACCTAACCTCGGGTCCACGTGGTCTCGTGTGGTCCCACAACTTGTTGAGGCCAATCTCACAAAGACCACTTGGAAGCCAAGTTTCCACTAGGATTTTAGGAGCTAAGAATTTTCTTGACAAGTCATACTAATAAACCTAACTCTTAGAATTCCCCTAAGCCCTTCCTAGAGAGTTGTGAATAGGCTTTTAGGATCACCTCTTATCCTATCATTGATCCATTCAATTTCATGATCCTTATTGTATTGGGTCTCCTCTCATCGGTGAAAGTCTGTAGAGTGTAGGGAGCCATAGCCGAGGTGACAGTGGGTTGTTGCTCCATTGTTGCCCTTGATTGGTAGTAGCCCTCCAAATATCTGCTTTAGGACCCCTGCTAATTTGAGTGGTAACATTTCTGGCGCCGTTGCTGAGGATGAGACATGTGGTTTTTTCCCCATACGACATATTGATGTATCATTATTGGTGACTCCATTTGAAAAACGATGCCCTAGTTCTTCATTGAACTTTAAGGTCAGTGCTTGTTGGGTGAAGCAAGCATATCTTTAAATTCACCCTGGCAACTCCTACATATTTGTCATGTATATCTCAAATAGGTTGTCTTTCTTTGATAATTTTCCCGCTTCGGACATCGCTAGCGCCCATGGGCACCCTAATCATGTCGTAGGAAGGATGGTACATGGGGTGCTCGTGTTTGATGGTGATCCACTCTCCACAATTGAACATGTAGAAAGATTTAATGCACATGCTTCATGACTGAAAGTGGTTCACCAAGATGTCCTTATGCTGTTGTTCACAGGATCTCTCGGTGGTCATAACTCATGGTTGCATGATCATGAACCTAAGAGCATCTCATCTATTGAGGAGTTTGTTGATGGCTTTCTTAGACATTTTCAAATATACCCTGCATTAGGCATCCAAGAGGAAGCCTTCATTGAGCATCATCAAGACATTGAAAATCTAAGTAATGAGCAGGAACACGAGTCCTCTTTGGGTCCACATGGCGAAAAGGATGATTTTGAGAACACCTGTGTTGGGAAGGATGAGTCTATGGAAGGTGAAGTTGAGACGAACCGTACCTTTCTCAAGGATATTACTCCTTATGACTCTCCTTTTGAGAACCTTGAGGAAGGTGATCCCATTAGCCCCTTGGAAGATGACATTGGAGATTACTTCCACTTTGAAAAGGAGAAGTGGGAAATTGTTGGTCCTCAATTTGATTGTGGTCCCATTTATGACATCGACAAGGAGGACAAGGCTGTGATTGGTCTTCCCTTTCTCTTGGGCACTATTTATGATGACATATCCATTGATACCCTTGGGAAGGAGAATATTTATTTCCCTTGCATAAAGAAGGACAATTGGAAGTGATCAATTCTCCTTTTAGGAGAAACCCAATTTGATACTAAGGAAATCGATAAGGGTCCCACCTCTCCTCAATATGATTCTATATTCAAATCACTTGAGCCTTTAGATTGTGATTTTGGGGAAGAGAAACCCGTTGAATACAATACGTCATCCTCCCTTTTGCCTTTTCCTATTGTTCATCATCTCGAGTCTTCATCAAGTGATTCCCTCACCCCTTTTCATATGATCTCAAGTGACAGTGAGCCCTTTCCCCCTTTCAGATATAGTATCAAGGAAGAGCACCTCATTAATTATACTTTACCTCCTTGGACACACCCTCAAGGTTTTGATCACTCCATGGCCTCCCCTCTCTAATATGACCATCACCTCGAGCGACCTATTTGTTCCACTCCTTTCCCTCACGCTTCATTCCACTCTCATCACAATCTTGTGGCATCTACAAAGCAAAATACTATGAGAAATGTTTGTGATAGGTAGTTCTTAAGGATAATCATTCATTCCACCATTGTGTGCTTAGAGGAAAGGCCCCACACTCCTAGATTGACTCGTGTTCCTTTTCTTAGGGATTCCTCTCACCTCACATGGAAACCATAGTTTCCCACCTCCCGCCCACATCATCTTCCGTGTGTTTGGGTTTGCATTTGCTTTGGCATTTGCTGCATGAGTAATCATATAGGTAGACTTATTTATATTGAGTTAATGATATGTTGGTTGCACTGGCTTTATGATTACACTTGATATTAGCTTCGTCGTATGCATGTTAGAGTAGGATGCATTGCATGCTGATTTTTGCGTTAGAAATAACATCATATGGTATTTCTCATGGTGGATTAATTGCATTTAGATTAAATTTTCCTATTGATTTTACGACCTAACAATAAGCATGGGTGATCATAAGACACCATACAAACATGCTGCCTCGTGGGTTTAGTCTTTGATATGTGCAGGTAACACGTCTATGGTAACCAAATTATTGCTGGTGTTCTCATGACCTCCTGTTCAAGTAGCTTCGCCCACTTTTCGAGGGATCACGTCACAGTTGGAGCCAGATGATACCCACCATTTTATGGGTGATATCCCTAGGAGAAATTTTTTCTTCAAAATAGTCCTCAGCCGACAACCAACAACCCCTTGCAACCACCAACTAGCTCATTGTGCATTTCTTTGCCACCTGAGCCAACCATGTGGCCCCTCACCCATTTGTCATGATCGTATGTTTGAAGGTGGGCCTCCCGAACCTAAAGGTATGCCTTGTCATTTGGTAATTGAGTATTTTAGTTTGCTTATCATGGACACTCCTGGGCATGGATTAATGGGGGTTTTGGGTTTGGGGATCTTCCGTGTGTTTGGGTTTGCATTGGCTTTGGCATTTGCTGCATGAGTAATCATATAGGCAGACATATTTATATTGAGTTAATGATATGTTGGTTGCACTAGATTTATGATTACACTTGATATTAGCTTTGTCGTATGCATGTTAGAGTAGGATGCATTCCATGCTGATTTTTGTGTAAGAACTAACATCATATGGTATTTCTCATGGTAGATTAGCTGCATTTAGATTAAATTTGCCTGTTGATTTTATAGCCTAACATTAAACATTGGTGATCACAATACCTCGTACAAACATGCTGCCCTGTAGGTTTAATCTTTTGATATGTGCAAGTAACAAGTCTATGGTAACCAAGCGATTGCTGGTGTTCTCGTGACATCCCGTTCAAGTAGCTTCACCCACTTTTCGAGAGATCACGTCACAGTTGGAGCCAGATGTTACCCACCATTTTGTGGGTGATATCCCTAGGATAAATTTTTTCTTCAAGATGGTCCTCAGCCGACAGCCAACATCCCCTTGCAACCACCAACTAGCTCGTTGTGCCATTTCTCTACCACCTGAGCCAACCATGTGGTCCCTCACCCATTTGTCATGATTGTATGTTTGAAGGTGGGCCTCTCGAACCTAAAGGTATGCCTTGTCATTTGGTAATTGAGTATTGTAGTTTTCTTATCATCGACACTCCTGGACACGGCTTAATGGGGGATTCATCGAAACAAGTGGGCTAGGTCTGTGCTCTTGTCCCCTAGACCTATTTTGGATGTTACCCTTGGATCCTAACCTCGTGGGATCTCTTTTATTGAACTTTGGGTGTTAGGGATGGTATTACATGGGAAACCCTAATTTTGGTTGCATGGTCCCGCTTCCCCATCCACATACATAGCCCCCTTCTGTTCATTATAACCCCATTTATCATATTTCCCACCTGGGTTTGCATTTCTCTACTGGGTCCGCATAGGGATTAGCCTCCCCTTCACCTTGCTCTCACCTCGAGTCTGGCTTGGAACGATGCCCCAGAGGTTGATGCAGTTGAAAAGAACAAATAAAGTATAATTGGCCACATTCAATAGGAAAATGTAACACAGCATGCAAAAGATGGTCGAGACAAACATATTTAGCACGTGGGCAAAAGCCAATGCATGAGCTCTACCCCATACCCATGGCCATCACCCTAGTTCCATAGGCCCTAGATGAGTCTCGTCTATCATTTTGGAACCCATGATTGTCCCAACCCCTGGTGGGCAATGAACTGCCCTACCTTAAAGGGGGTATCCACTGCTATACTTTACACATCATGCTCTTGTCCTTGAGCCTCGAGTAGTTAATCAAATAAAAATCACAAAAGGCAAAAGGCATATAAAGAAGGGTGGGAAAATCAAGGCCGAGGTATTTCATGCACCACGATTTCTCCCCCTATACATTATATACCCAAGTATGGGCTTCCCTTTTACTAGCTACCCTTGTAGCATGACATGTGGCCTAGGTTTGCCCCTTTCACTCACTACTTCATTCATCTTTTTATCATATTCCACCACGATTTGAAGGATGTACGGTGTACCTTGGACATACTATCCCCTTTAAAGGTAGAAACCACCTAATAGGGTACTTGGTTAACCCCCTTTGGAGCTTGGAGACATTAGTATATGCGAAAGCCCACTATGGAAGGGCATGCCATTATGAAGTGCCCACCTGTCGTCCATGGTTTGTAAGCTATTTAACTCGATTGCCTTAAATTGCTTGTTGTATTGGAAGGTTATGGGACGCATTGGATCTTATGCAAGATTGTAGATGGTCTCCATTTTGGGTTTGGTCTCCCTATACGGGGTCCTAACCCTCCAAAGGGCTACATTGACACATAGAGGGTGTGTGTTGAGAGCCATAGGCCTCCACAATAGTAGACAACATTCCATGGATCCCCAAAGATGTCCAAAGATTGCTCGAGATTCACCTTTGGACGAAGAAGATGCACCTGGTTCACCATGCCCAATCGGCCCCACAGTTGTACCATACACTTGGTAGATGAACCAAGACTTGTGCACTGATGTGGCATCACTTACACCATCATATGAGCCCTTACAGATGGTTTACAGGCATCTTCGATCTGCTTGGAGACCCATGAGGTGACTTGTGTGCCCCCACATCCATTGGGAGCATCATAGGTTATTATTTGGGGAACAAGGGGCCAAGCCCTTGTCCACTACTTTTGGGAGTCCTATTCATCATTATGGCACTTATGGACTTCATCAGGCTTACTAGAAAGCCCAACAACATGTATTATTCATCATTCGACCTCTTGAGATGCTTATTCTTTTGTTTATGAGCTAGTTTGGTGGGCTTGTCACCAAAAGTTAGTTATTTTGTACATTATTTTATTTTAGGGGCTATTGTAGGCTTAATTAGCTAAATCGAACTCATTAGAATTGTATAAATACAAGTGATGTGCATTCATTTTAGCATCATCACTTGGATTGGACTTGTATCTCTTTAGAGAACTTCACTATCCTTCTTGGAGGACGAATTTTTGAAGCATGGAATGAATTTTGATGTTTGGATCATTTCCTCTTGTCTTGGAGCTTCTTGGTTGGTGTTGAGATTTTGGGTATCATCGGATGTGCTCTAGCTTCGAAACTTTGTGGAGGGGCTAGAGCACACGAGATCTCCAAGACCCAAAAATCGTTTGGAGAAATTCCACCCGGAGCCTAAGTTATTCCAGTAATTAATTATTTTAATGGAGACCCTAAGTCTAACTTAGGGAAATTAAATAATTAAAGGGAATTAATTTAAACATGTGGGTGAGAATGTTCTAAGTGATGTGGATCGAGTCTTTTCTAATCTTAGCCGTTGATTAGATATTGGATCACGACTGTTGAATGTTCAACGAGAAAAGTATTAAAGGAAGGCTTGGGTCAGTTGGAGAACACAAATAGTAGCAGCGCTTGAGCTAAGTTGAAATTCTGGGGCGCGGTTTGCTGAGAATTTTCGAGTGAGCTTGAAGTGCAGTGAGGGGCAGATTGCCAGTGGAATTTCAGATCCGAGGCCGAGGATACATTGGCAGAGAGGCAGATCTGTACTAGAGTAGCGTAGAGACCCCACAAGGGTGACTCAGGCCCAACCAGAGCAGAGTAGAGGCAACGTAGGCTCAGCCAGGATGACGCAGGCCAAGCCAGAGTTGCGTAGAGGCAGCATAGCCTCAGCTAGAGTGACATAGGGCCAGCCTGTGCTGTGTAGAGGTTTATGCAAGGCCGTAAGGCTGACGCAGTGCCGGAAGAGGCAGCGCTGGGGTTCCAGTAGGCCAGAAAGGGCTCGTTTTCAGCAAATCCAGAAGGTGTGAAGCCTTAGCTGAACCAGACATATTTTCTATTTCCGAGTGATAAAGGTACATCTGCCTAGATTTTCTCTGTCTGGGAAAACCATGTCTGGTGCCCTTGAATGTATTCAAAATTCTGCATAATAATAAAACCCTCTAAGAGTTGCTGCACTGATTTTCCTGCATTGGGTTTTTCCGGGGACATTTGTCCAAAAAATAGTGTCCTTTGTCATGTGTGCTATATTCTTCAGTGCTTGATCTGTAAGTATGTGTGGACTGGTGGGGCATTGTTTCTGCCGGTGTAGAACAATGTCTAGCGTGGATTGACAAAGTAAGGGGAAATAGTTCCTCAACAGACTTTCTAGCCAAGTAGTATGAGATCCAATCAACAGAGTGATTGGAGAGGGCTGATTCGACAGTTTTTGGCGGAGGATTTTCGAGCAGGAAATCACTAGTCAGGGGGAGCATATTCTCTAGAGGGTTTTCTATCGACAAGAAGCCCAGATCCGGTTTCTTGCTGAGAGCAACATCAGAAGAAGGGAGAAGAGCATCTGTTTCGACATTTTTGAGTAGAGATGGCCTCTCATGGATTGAGGGATCAGGACAAGTTAGATGGTTTATCTAACTTCATCATCTGGAAGGCCAGGATCTTATATGTCGTGGATGAGTATTGCATCAAAGATTATGCTGAGAAAGCTGTGGCATTGAAGAAGTATGAGGAAGCGAAGAGGAAGCGCAAAGGTTGATGGGATTTCAACAACACAGAGGCAGTGCTTACGCAGTTCAGAGTAGCAGACAATGCGAAGCTTCAGAGGGTCAGCGTAGTCTAGAAGTAGAGGGTGCTTCAGTATCGAAATGCAACGAAACTGACTTGTCTGTCAGTATTTTGGGTGATGTCCTTGAGTTGCTTACTTCTTAGCAACTGAGTTACAGTGCAACAATTAGCAATGGTAGTGCTATGGGCAGCATGATGCAACATTTGAGAGGGAGTTGCAGTACAGATGAGGCAGTGACTGTGGTAGAGTCATGGGTAGTAGTACAGAAGGCAACAATGCAGTGGATGAGGGGCAGCAACCGAGCATCAATAGTGCAAGGGACTGATGCCATGGATCAGAGTAACGCTTCTGGAGTGAAGTGTTGCTGGAGCACATTCCTCGCTAAGAGGGAGTGTTGAGATTTTGCGTAGCATCGGATGTGCTCTAGATCCAAAACTTTGTGGAGGGGCTAGAAGACATGAGATCTCCAAGACCCAAAAATCGTTTGGAGAAATTCCACTCAGAGCCTAAGTTATTCCAATAATTAATTATTTTAATGGAGACCCTAAGTCTAACTTAGGGAAATTAAATAATTAAAGGGAATTAATTTAAACATGTGGGTGAGAATGTTCTAAGGGACGTGGATCTAGTCTTTTCTAATCTTAGCCGTTGATTAGAGATTAGATCACGACCGTTGAATGTTCAACGGGAAAAGTATTAAAGGCTTGGGGTTAGTTGGAGAACACACATAGTAGCAACACTTGAGCTAAGTCGAAATTTTAGGGTGTGGTTTGCTGAGAATTTTCAAGTGAGCTTGAAGTGCATTGAGGGGAAGATCGACAGTGGGATTTCAGATCTGAGGCCGAGGATACATTGGCAGAGAGGTAGATTCGTACCAGAGCAGCACAAAGACCCAACAAGGGTGACGTAGGCCCAGCCAGGGCAACGCAGAGGCAACATAGGCTCAACTAGGGTGACACAGGCCAAGCCAGAGCTGTGCAGAGGCAACGTAGCCTCAGCCAGAGTGACATAGGGCCAGCCTGTGCTACGCAGAGGCTTACGCAGGGCTGTAAGGCTGACGCAGTGCCATGAGAGGTAACGCTGGGGTTCCAGCGGGCCAGAAAGGGTTCGTTTTTAGTAGATTCAGAAGGTGTGAAGCCTCAGCTGAATCCGCCATATTTTCTGTCTCTGAGTAATAGAGGTACATCTTCGTAGATTTTCTCTGTTTGGGCAAACCATGTCTCGTGCCCTTGAATGTATTCAAAATTCTGCATAATAATAAAACCCTCTAAGCGCTGCTGCACCAGTTTTCCCACATTGGGTTTTTTCGGATACTTTTTTCCAAAAAATATTGTGTCCTTTGTCATGTGGCCTATATTCTTCAGTGCTTGGTTTGTATGTATGTGTAGGCTGCAGTAGTGTTTACTTTGATGTTTTACTAAATATTTCAGAAAATAACTTGTTAATTAAATCAAACAAGTAGGAGAAGTAAACTAGAAAACTGCAATAGGGTTTATGTAATTTAGATTAAAAAATTTTCATAGTTGGCAAAGTTGTGATGGTTGGATAAACACTTAATACATGTAAGTGCAGTTTAATGCTATTCTTTCTTCCTGTTTTGTCACATATATTGTTGCTGGGATTTCGCTATACTAGGGCTAATTTACTGCATCCATTTATGTGCAATGTTCCACCAAGTCCCTTGGAGGTGGAAGCGAGGGAGCGCGGGAGCGGCCCATGCAAAAGCTCCCTACCAATTTTCAGGAAACGTGGGGGGACGTCGGGGTCATAAAAATTATAAAATATAAAATATATGATATCATTGAAAATTTAATATTTATAATGTAACTGTATTTTTGCAAGGAATGTATATACAATCATCATACACTTACATCATGAAAGATAAATCATAAATAATGAATCTAAGTTAACAAACACCAAACCTAAAGTCTCATAAACCTAAAAAAATGTTTTTATTTTTATTTTTTTCATTTAAAAAAAGTCTATTTTTTTGGGCCCCACACGCACCCTCACGCCCCTTCACCCCCCCTTGACCCCTAAATTTGAGGAAACGCCCTCCTTGACGCCCCCCTTAGTTTCCTGATTTTTGGGGGCATGATGAAACGCCCCCTAGAAGTCCTCAAGACCCCGGAGCGCGAGGGGGCGAGGAATCTAGACCCCTAGGTGGGGGGGTGAGGAATCTAGACCCCTAGGAAGTTGTGGAGATTTTGTTTCTAGATAGTGATGCTTCATTTATAATGAGTGAATGTTCCTAGAGATGCTTCAGCGTTGAAATTCATCATGATAAACCATCTATTTTGCAAAACGAAGTATAAGGTCTAAGACACTGCTTTTGCTGCTACCCTCATGCTATACGAAGTTGTTTTTGAGGCCTCCTTGACATAGAAAGTCCAATATCCATAGTCACATTTCCACTTGACCCTAATCTTCCCAAAGGATGAGGCACTGGTCCTCCATAGGTGATCACCTCAAAGCTTATTTCCTTCACCTTCACCTCTTTTTTAAGGCTAGCCTACATAGGTCACCTAGGGCATCAATTATCTCATAGTCTAGCCATCCAAACACTTCGATTTTTGGTCCACAATTGCGCTGGGGTGACCTCAAGAAGCCATCCAAATTTCATGAGATTCCGACTATGGGATCTTGAGATATCACAAGCCCTAGCTCGAAGACCGATTCTTGCCCTAGGTTTCCTTAAGCCTAGAAATCTCACTAGGATCATTGCATTACCTTTCATTGAAAATTCCTTCCTTGATCCTCTTCTCCTCCCTGATTAGGTCAAGCACATCAGAGGTTGCTCAACCCCATTCCCTTGACCTAACCTCAGGTCCATTTGGTCCTGTGTGGTCCCACAACTTGTTAAGGCCAATCTCACGAAGACAACTTGAAAGCCAAGTTTCCACTAGCATTTTAGGAGCTAAGAATCTTCTTGACAAGTCATATACTCAAAACCTAGCTCTTAGAATTCCCCTAAGCCCTTACTAGAGAGCCTTTCATCTTGCACTCAATGCAAGCAATACATATATTTGAGCCTCTCTTGTGAATAGGGTTTTAACATTACGTCTCATCCTATCATTGATCCATTCAATTTCGTGATCCTTATTGTATCAGGTCTCCTTCCATCGGTGAAAGTCTGTAAAGAGTAGGGAGACATAACTGAGGTGACACTGGGTTGTTGCTCCATTGTTGCCTTTGATCTGGTAGTATCCCTCTAAGGATCCCCTTTTAGGACCCTTGCTAGTTTGAGCGGTAATAGGGCTTAGGTTAAATTATAAAGGGGAGATAAGGCAATTAGTGGAGTTAGTTCGAAGAGCCATTAGATGTGTGTGTTCTCTTCAGCAATTGAGGGCAACGAATTCTAGTTCTAGGGTTTACCTTCAGCATAGACTAGTTGAGGGAGAGAGGCCGTACGACCCTTGAAATTTCTAGATCAACATTTCAAGCAGAAGGTCGAGAGTACCTACTCAACAGGCCGTATGAGCTTGTTTGGATTCCATACTATGCAGGAGTAGCAGGCCAAGAGGGCTAAGCCGAGTCCAATTAGGCGCATAATGGTTTTGGAGGACTATTGAGTGTTAAGGGAAGTTTTCCCTCACCTAAGTAATTTTTCTGTAGAGAGCAATCACTGATGAAATTAATAGAGAACACATACTTTGTAGGTTTCGCCAATTGGGGTTTCCTGGGTAATTTCTGGGGTCAAATGTCTTAATGTGCTTGTGTTTTCAAAGTTTATTTTCTGTTGCAAATATTCAATTAGAATACTCAACATATTTAGTGAATGCAATTTAAAATTCAGTTTCAGTTCTTTCATTTCAGAAAATTTATTAAATTAATAGCTAGGTATTAAAAGCTAACATGGTATCAGAGCTTAGTCTTTGATTAATGACCGGAAAGTCGTGTTTACTTCCTTACGAGCAGGTTAAACAGAGAGAAGGCATAGTTTATCAGTGAGCACATGCGTTATGGTTTTCTTGGAGTTGCTCTGCGCAAGGGTTTTTTGAGTAGCACAAACAACATGGCATATTTGGGGCTAGGATTTGAGGATCACCTTGATGAGGCCTCAAAATTTTGTTCTTGGAGGGAAAGGATTGGTGTAGTGCTGGAGGAGCAAGGAGTTTGGGAGTTTGTGGACAATCCACTAGCCCAACCAATAGATCCTCAGCAGTTGGCTCAACACAACAAGAAAGATGCAAAGGCCAGAAAAATTATCCTTGAAGGAGTGAAGGATCACATCATACGTCACCTGTCTGGAAAGAAGAGAACTCGGGCTATGTGGGCAACCATCATAGGGCTTTACCAGGGTTCAAGTGAGGCCAGGAAACTAGTACTTAGAGACAAACTCAAAAACATTAGGATGGCTAAGTTTGAGTCCATGGTCTCATATCTCACCAGGTTCACCCAAGTGAGGGACGAGCTAGTTGGAGTTGGGGAGATAGTCTCGAATAGAGACCTTGTCAATTTTGCATTGTTGGGTTTTCCCAAGTCATGGGAAAACTTTATCGATGCAGTGAGTGGCAAAGAGAAGCTTCGAGATTGGGAGTGACTATGAACATTGAAGTGATTTTGTCTAGGAGGAGATTCAAAAGTAGATGAGATTTGTGTCTCATGTCAAGATGGAGGAAGAGGAGAACTTTTCCCTAGCTGGCAAAGGGGGCAAGGCCAAGGGAAAGAAAGGTGCGGGAGGGGTCAAGTCTAGCTCTAGAGGCGAGAAAAAGAGGAAAGATCTTAGCAGAATAAAGTGATTCACTACTCCACCAAGTGTCCAAATAGGAAGGGGTCCAAGAAGGACCAAGTGGCAACATCAACAGTGTTGAGATTCATCAAGATGATGAGCTTAGTGAAAATCAGTCACCTTCACTAAGTGGGTCCGCAGGCTATTTTTAGGTGTAAGTCCATTTTTAGACTATGTCTATTTTTAGACATGGTGATCATATTTCAGAAGTTGCAGGATGCTATTTGTGGATGGTTGGTCAAGTTGAAAAAATAGATGAAATTATATTTTTAGAATATTGGGCGAAGTCTATTTATAGATTGTCGATCTAAAAATAGATGAATGTCGATTATTATTAGCCCTTAATAATAATCCGACAATAAACAACAACTTATTCTCTTGGAGCACTTTATTTCAGAGTACAGATTTGGAAAATCAGTGGGCTGAAGGAATTATGCAATTCCTAGGGTTTACTAGTAGTTCATGCATGGAGGACTCAGTTAGAACTAAAGTTGCAAAGTTATGACAGAGTTGGAAGAGTAGTTCATGGAGTTGTTATTCAGTTTAACTCAGTTATTGCAGTTAAACTCAGTTGAGCTAGTTGTATCTAGTCTAACTGAATGATACACTAGTGAGAGGAGTGAATTAATTAGTTAATTAATTCACAAATAATAACTCACTAATCAACTGAACAAATACAACAGTTAACTACAGTGCATGTCAGTTCCAATGGAGACCCAGTGGAGAGGTAGGTGAAAGGGTGAGATGGACTATTCGTTGTGACTATAGTGATGCATTGATTGCATCACACACACATTGGAGTTGCCAATGAGGATTGCGCAGTCAAGGAAAGGCCAATTCGAATTCATTCAGGGGTCTTCTTCAGCAGGGATTGCGCAGTGGAGGCAGGCTATCAGGTGACAAGAAATCAGTGCATGGATTTGCAGATTTCTTCATGTTAGTGTGTGACGATTGTATTGTACTGAGAGCTTGATGTACTAAGCTTTGTATGAGATTGTTATATGATCTCCATGATACATAATATATGATAGTTGGGGTTTTTAGCTTTAGGTTTTCCCGTTAAACAATTGTGTTATGTGCGATTGTTTTTATTGCTTCATGTGTTTGCAATTGAGTTTAAATTTCCGCAAAAGATTAACAGTGGAAGGATTCTGTATTTAACAAGAAGATAAATATTGTTAGATTAGGAGAATCTGGATATATACATGCATATGTTATATAATTTCTACATGGTATCGAAGCAGTGTTAATTCTTGAAGATTGCAATTGTGAAGAATCGCTGAGTTTGTGCTAGTGGACAACTTGAATTTGCTGCAGAAATTTCTTGGTGCGACAGTTGAGTATACATTGAAATGTCTTTCAATGGGTTGCGATTGGAGTATGCCCTTGAGGGCAGCTTGAATTACATAGCCTGGAAGGATAGGATGGAGGCGATGCTTGAAGATAATGGATTGAAGGAGTTCATCGATAGTGATGTTCCTAAGCCTGGTTCTAGCAATGCTGCATTACTTGACGCATGGCAAAAGAAGGTAGCGAAAACAAGAAGAATTCAATTGGAAGGTGTAAAGGACCATATTGTGTCAAGCCTTCATGGGAAAGCCACACCATTTGCAATGTGGAAGGCTTTGACAGATTTGTTCCAAAGCAGCAACGACCAAAGGAAGTTGGCGCTGAAAGATAAGCTTAGAAAAATAAAAATGGAGAAGGGCGACAGTATTCCAAAATACCTCACGAAGTTTGTCCACTGTAGGGATGAATTGGGAAGTGTGGGGATTACTGTTGATGATGATGAGTTGGTGAGCTTGGCTCTCCTTGGGCTTTCGAAGAGTTGGCATAGCTATGAAGACTCTCTCAATGGACGGGAGAAACTGCCAGGTTGGGAGCGACTTTGGTCAGATCTTGTGCAGGAGGAGATAAGGCGAAGTACCAGGGATGGCTCTTCATCGAAGAATGAAGATGAAGAGAATTGCGCTTTGGCTGCCAAAGCAAGGAAAGGGAAAGGGAAGAAATTGCACTCCAAATCCGAAGCTAAAGGCAAGAAGTAGGATTTGTCCAAGGTGAAGTGTTTTCACTGTCATGAACATGGGCATTTCGCCACTAACTGCCCACAGAAGAAGAAAAACAAGAAGGCTGCTGGAGCTGCAGCGAGTGAGGCCTTAGCCTCGCAATTTGAACTTGATTTCTCTTTGATCGCATGCTTGGTTACAAGCGCAGTGGAATCGGTGTGGTATCTTGATAGTGGTGCATCTTTCCATATGACGAGAGACAAGGAGTTGTTTAGTGACTTGGAGGAGAAGGACCTCCAAATGCATATAGAGATGGGCGACGATGGTTGATACAGTGCGACCGGCATTGGGACCATTACCTTTGAGAGGGAGTCAGGTAATCCATTTCTGTTGAAAGATGTTATGCATGTTCCAGATCTGAAGAAGAACTTGGTCTCGGTCGCAGTGTTGGAAGATAGAGGTTATGACGTTGTTTTCAACGATGGAAAAACTTTCCTGCGACATAAAACAACGGGTCAAACCAAGAGGATAGGGATTCGAGTTAAGAATCTCTACAAGCTGGAGGTAGATGGCTATGTTGCAATGATGGGCAAAGTAGAAGAAGTGTTGAGCCGGGATGAGGGCGAATTATGGCACAGGAGGTTGGGCCATCTTCACCATGGCACCTTGAAGATTTTGCAGCAGATTTCTACTGGACTTCCCAAGGGTACTCTTGCGCAGTCAGATCAGTGCAAGGAATGTACTATGGGTAAGTTTGTGAAGACCACCTTTCATGAGAAGGAGAACCGTGCTTCGGTGATTCTGGAGAGAATTCACACAGACGTGTGTGGACCTTTCTCGGTTGCTTCAATAGCAAAACACAGGTTTTATGTTATTTTTGTTGATGACTATTCTCATAGATGTTGGATCTTCTTCATGCAGAAGAAGAGCGAAACATTCTCAAAGTTCTGTGAGTTTAAAGCATTGGTGGAGAAGGAGTCGGGGAAGCAAGTGAAGGCTCTGCGGAGCGATAATGGTGGTGAATATATCTCGGGTGAATTCAAAGACTTATGTAGCAAAGAAGGAATTCGAAGAGAACTCATAGCGCCTCATAACCCATAGCAAAATGGGGTTGCGGAGAGGAAGAACAGAACGATCGTGGGTGCTGCACGAGCTATGCTGCATGACCAGGGCCTACCAATGCACTTGTGGGCGGAAGCATGCAACACTGCGGTTTATGTGCAAAACCGTTGTCCTCATAGAGTACTTGGCATGAGTACACCTGAAGAAGCTTTTACTGGTAAGAAGCCTGATATTTCTCATTTGAAGATTTTTGGCTCATTTGTTTACATTCATGAGATAAAGGATGCCAGGAAGAAGCTGGAGCCGACTGCAGAAGTTGGGATATTTGTGGGGTACATAGAAACACCCCCTAATTATCGTATGTATTTGCCAGACAGTCGAATGACTGTGGTGCGACGGGATATAAAACTCAATCAGGTGAAAGCCATGACGTTTTCGCTTGAGAGGGAGCTACACTTGCATGCAGAGGAGGAACTTCTTGTTCCCAAAGATGAGCCTCTAGATGTGGATCAACCACAGGAGGAGATTCATGGAGTGGAGGAGTCCACTCATGCAGAACCAAACATCAAAACAGGCAGAAAGCGTACCACAGAAACTGAGAGACTGAAGCTTGATGCGGCACAAAATGTAGGAGTCCCTACATCACAGCGCAGACAGAGACAGTTACTTGACCGATTTACTGGATACATGGCTCTTATGACCAAGTGTGTTGTGACAGAGCCATCTTCTTTTGAAGAAGCAGTGCAGGAGCCCACATGGGTAGATGCCATGGTGGAGGAGTATGACTCCATTGTCAGAAACCTGAAAATTGGCACGGAGGATTGTGTGGATCCCTAAGGCTTTGATCTTTGGCCTAGGGAAAAGTGTCCAAAAGAATTTAATTTTTCTCCTAAAGTAACTTTATAATTTTTTATAAAGTTAAATCTAATTTAAAAGTGACTTAAGTGATAAAGTTACTGAAGTGACTTTATAAAGTTATAAAGTCAAATCTAATTTTAAAGTGACTTTAAGTGATAAAGTTACTAAAGTTAAAGTGACTTTAAATAAAGTCAATATAAAATTGGAAAGGAAAAAGTGACTTTGGAAATAAAAGACTAAGTGGGTCTTTATTAAAGTGGGGTGAATTAAAAAATGAAAAGTGAGATTTAAATGAGCATTTAATCTCAACCGTAGATCTCAATCTATCTCAGCCATTGGATTTAGGGATTCCCCAAAAGTCACTTAGGGTTAGGTTAAAGGAGGAAAAGGAGGAAAAGGTCATTCATTCTTTCATGAGCAGATTGAGAGAGGAGGGAGCCGAAGAGTGATTTCTGAGCAGAGGGAGAGCAGCAAGGCAGCACAGCAAGTCCGTACAGCAAGAGAGCACACTTCCCAAGGCTGGAAAATCCGTACAGCAGAGTTTATTGGCACATTAACCAAGGCAGAAAGTCCGTACAGCATTTGCACGGTTTTCGAGAGAGGGGCAGCACTGTTTTCGAGAGCTGGAACAGCAGCAAGGAGCACGGTTTTCAAGGCAGATTTTTCTGGGCACGAAAATCGAGAAAGGGGGCTGCTGTCCCATCTGTACGAAATCCGTACAGTCCGTACGGTCATTCCTGACACGCTTTTCGAGGCAGCTAAGACATCATTTAATGCTGTAATTTCTCTGAAAAATTTTTGTTTGCTGTTTGGCACGTTTTTCAAGGTGGAGGGTGGCACAAAAGTCAAGATAAATGATTTTTGTGTTTGCTGTAATTTTCTGTGTATTACTGCTCACTGTAAAAGCATTTTTCAGAAATAAAAGAGAAGCTTCCAGACTGGTTTTCCCCAAGAGTTGTAGGGGGTTTTTCCAGGGTCACCTTGACCAAAAATTTCCGAGTTATGATGTGTTGAATGACTGTTTGTTACTGCTGTTATTTTATTTCTGGATTTACAGCATTCTGAAAAAATTTCCAGAATTTGTGTTTTCAGCAAAATTTATTTTCCAGTTATTAAATGTATGGATATGGGAAAGGGCATTTAATTATTTTGGAGTAATAAGGTGAAAACTGAAAACCGGGGTGGGAAACAGAATTTTCTACATGGTATCAGAGGTTGAGTGCTGAAGGGCAGTTTGGGACAGCAAGGAAGAAAATTACAGCTTGCTGATTTTTCACTCAGAAAATTCCAGCAAGCTGATTTTTCACAAACAGCATATTTTTACCTTTACTACAGCAGTGTTATTTTTCAGTTTTAGGACAGCAGGATGTCATTGGGACTGAGGGTGGAGGATAGGTTGGATGGGCATTCCAACTACAGCATTTGGAAGGAGAGAATGCAGAGTATCTTTGAGGAGGCAGAAGTCTGGGACATTATGGTACATACCACACAGAACCCTGTGAATGTGCCTACCGATGCTACTCAGTTGGCAGCATATAATAAAAAGAACAACAAGGGTAAGAGGCTGATTCTAGACGGAATCAAAGACCATTGCATTCCTCATGTGAGAGGGAAGAGAAAAGCTCATGAGATGTGGACAGCATTGTCCAATCTCTACCAGAGTACCAATGAGAACCGGAAGATGGTCCTGAAGGAGAAGATGAAGACCATTAAGATGGGCAATGATAGTGCAGCTGGATATCTCACAAAGATTACTAATGTGAGAGATGAGTTGGCAGCGATTGGAGAGGCCATTCCACCCACCGAGTTGGTGCGGATTGCAGTGAATGGTCTCCCCCGTTCATGGATGAACTTTGCTGATGGAGTTTGTGCACGTGAGACCCTTCCCACATGGGAGAGGTTTTGGGATGATTGCATTCAGACAGAGATCAGGAAAGGTCAGCTTGGGGCAGCCAAGCCAGTTGAGCAGGATGAGGATGTAGCACCGTTGGCAGGACGCAAGAAAGGCAAAGGGAAGAAGCAGGCTTCCACAAGCAATGGTGGGGGCAAAGGCAAAGGTAAAGGTAAACAGGATAACTCACAGAAGGACTATTCCAAAGTGAAGTGTTGGAATTGTCAGAAGATGGGACACTATGCAGTTGTGTGTCCGGAGAAGAAGAAGAAGAAGGGAAAGAACCAGAGCATGGCAGCTTCAGCAGAGGTTGAGGACTTTGCAGATCGCTTTGACCGAGAGTTTGGGTTCATTGCGTGTGAGTCTTCTAGTGCAGGAGTACCTGCCACACAGGTTCAGAGGGAGCATGCATTTCCCTCGATTAGCGGAGCATCTTCGGGTATCTGGTATGTGGACAGTGGGGCTTCACGTCATATGACAGGAGTCCGTGAGTACTTCTCAGAGCTTTCAGAGAGTGGCACCGATGTAGAGGTAGTACTCGGTGATGACAGAGTTGTTAGAGCAGTCGGTGTGGGGACACTGACATTTCAGAGGGAGTCTAAACCTCCCTTGAAGGTGTCAGATGTTCTTTATGTGCCAGGGATGAGGGAGAACCTCATATCCGTCTCAGCTTTGGAGGATAGAGGATATGAGGTACTGTTCAGGGGAGGACAGGTGCTGATGTATCCCAGGGGCACTCCAGCTGATTCAGCTAGAGTGATAGGTGTACGCCATGCAAAGGTGTACAAGTTTGCATTTCGGCCCCTTTTGGCATCGGGAAAGAAAGAGGGCACCGACACAGCTTGGCGCTTCCGAGCAAGCAGGGAGATTTGGCACCGCAGATGGGGCACATGTATCATGGAGCCTTTGAGGACTTTATGAGATCAGTAAAGCATGAGTCAGACTATCACGTGATATTGTGCAGAGATGCGATGGGCAAGTTTGCCAAATCCCCTTTTCCCAGCAGTGACAGCAGAGCGACCGGGATACTTGATTTGATTCATTCCGATGTGAGCGGTCGGATGTCTCATGTTTCCTTGAGTGGATATGAGTACTATGTGTTATTCATTGATGATCACTCCAGGAGGACCTGGATTTATTTCTTGAAGACCAAGAGCGAGGTCTTCAAGCGGTTTCAGGAGTTCAGAGCTCTTGTGGAGACACAGACAGGTCGGAAGATCAAGTCCCTGAGGTCGGACAATGGAGGAGAGTACACTCTTGGAGAGTTTGTTGACTATTGTGCGGAGGCAGGCATTAGGAGGGAGTTCACTGTTCCTTACAACCCCCAGCAGAACGGGGTTGCGGAGAGGAAGAACAGATCCATCAGAGGGGCCGCCAAAGCCATGTTACATGATCAGGGGTTGCCATTGTTTTTGTGGGCAGAGGCCTGCAACACAGCTGTTTACTTGCAGAACAGGAGTCCGCATCGTGCCTTGGGGCACATGACTCCGGAGGAGGCTTTTTCTGGGAAGAAGCCCGATATGGGTCATCTTCGTATCTTTGGGTGCATGACATACTCCTACATACCCAAGGAGAAGAGGACCAAACTAGAGCCCACCGCAGAGAAGGGTATCTTTGTGGGCTACAGTGAGACCTCCAAGGCCTTTCGGATTTACATTCCTGCGCAGAGGAAAGTTGTTGTCAGGCGGGATGTGAAGTTCGAGGAGGACAGGCCCTTTAGGAGGTCACGGGAGTTAGAGTATCTGGATCAGCCAGACCCTCAGCAGCAGTTGAGTCAGTCACAGGGATCCAGTGGGCAGGGATCAGGAGGATTCGGAGGTACATCTATGACGATGTCAGGTCCGTCAGTGAGCAGTGGCTCGGCAAGTGTGTCGTCCAGGGAGGAGGAAGACGTTATAGCACCCACGTAGCAAGCCACCGGGTAGTCCACCGATGGACAGCTCACACGGACCTCGCATCTACAAAGTTGAGGGCAGCAGGAGGGACACAGATGTGACAAATGGGAGTTCGAGTTCGATGTTGAGGAGGAGGAGTTTTTATTCTCCTAAGGGAGAAGTGTGCTCAGGGAAGAGGAAGCCCAAGTGGCTTCAGGACACCTTGAGAGATGCCACATCCGTTGCTGAGCCTAAGAGGCCGGTCAGAGAGAGCAGACCACCTGAGAGGTTTTGTAGCTATATGGCAATGGCTACCAGCATCCTTGACTCTGAGCCTTCTAGCTATGAGGAGGCAGCTAGCCAGCAGGTCTGGAGAGAGGCCATGCAAGAGGAGTATTCTTCTATCATGAAGAATGATGTTTGGGAAGTGGTGCCGAGGCCTGAGGGCAAATCCGTGGTTACTTCCAGATGGCTTTACAAGGTAAAGCATGCTGCAGATGGCAGCATTGAGAAATTCAAAGCGAGGTTTGTGGCTAGAGGGTTCTCCTAGGTAGAGGGAGTTGATTATGAGGAGACCTTCACTCCCGTGGCTCGATATACTTCGATCCGCTCCATTATATCGATAGCAGCAGAGATGGGTTGGAAGATCCACCAGATGGATGTGAAGACCGCATTTCTCAATGGCTTCATACAAGAGGAGGTGTACATTGAGCAGCCACAGGGCTTTGAGGAGCATGGGAAGGAGTCCCATGTGTGCAGACTGAAGAAGGCCCTTTATGGCCTGAAGCAAGCTCCCAGAGCTTGGTACTCCAGGATAGATACATACTTGCAGGAGATGGGTTTCACAAAGAGTGAGGCAAATCCGAACCTTTACTATATTGTGATAGGAGAGGAGCCTCTCATTCTGGTGCTATATGTGGATGACTTGGTCATTACAGGTGCAAAGAGACTCATAGAGCACTGCAAGAGAGATCTTGCGGCGGAGTTTGAGATGAAGGACATCGGCTTGATGCATTACTTTTTGGGTTTGGAGGTGTGGCAGGAGGAGGGGCATTTCTTCCTGGGACAAGGGAAGTATATTGTGGATATCCTTGGCAGATTCCACATGGAGGATTGTAGACCCATGTCGACACCGATGATCACCAACTGAAGAAGCTTCATGCTTCGGAATCCGAGTTGGTGGATCCCACATTGTACAGACAACTAATTGGTTCCTTGATGTATTTGGTCAACACTAGACCAGATATCTGTTTTGCAGTCAACACGATGAGTCAGTTTATGTGTGAGCCTAGGAAGGTTCACTGGGTGGCTGCAAAACACATTTTGTGGTACTTGCAGGGGACAGTGGATTATGGTTTGGACTACAGCAGGGGATGGAGTGAGATCGGGCAGGTTACACTGACTCGATTGCGCAGGTTGTGCTTCGATAGGAAGAGCACTTCAGGGTGTCATTTTGGGTTCTATAGCTTGTGTCATGAAACCAAATTTAAAGCAAAGAATAAGATGATGAAACAAGGGCTGGGAAGCAGAGTATATGGCAGCCAGTCTAGCTAGTTGTGAGGCCATCCGGCTTCGCAAGATGTTGTTTGGCTTATTTGGTCAGCCGTTGAGACCTTCAGTGATTTACTGTGATAATCAGAGTTGCATTAAACTCATGAAGAATCCAGTATTTCATGACAGGTCAAAGCATATCGGGATCAAATATCATTTCATCAGAGACTATGTTCAGAAAGGAGCTGTGAAGCTTGAGTATATTCCCACCGATGAGCAGGTTGCAGATATTCTTACCAAAGCCTTACCACGGGGCAAGCATGTCTACTTCAGAGACAAGATGGGTGTGGTGAGGAACACCTTCCTCGGTAAGAGGGAGTGTTGAAATTTGGTTACCGGAGGACAGGTGGTTCCCTAAGGCTTTGATCTTTGGCCTAGGGAAAAGTGTCCAAAAGAATTTAATTTTTTTCCTAAAGTGACTTTATAAAGTTATAAAGTCAAATCTAATTTAAAAGTGACTTTAAGTGATAAAGTTACTAAAGTGACTTTATAAAGTTATAAAGTCAAATCTAATTTAAAAGTGACTTTAAGTGATAAAGTTACTAAAGTCTAATTTTAAAGTGACTTTAATAAAGTCAATATAAAATTAGAAAGGAACAAGTGACTTTGGAAATAAAAGACCAAGTGGGTCTTTATTAAAGTGGGGTGAATTAAAAAATAGAAAGTGAGATTTAAATGAGCATTTAATCTCAGCCCTAGATCTCAATCTATCTCAGCCATTGGATTGAGGGATTCCCCAAAAGTCACTTAGGGTTAGGTTAAAGGAGGAAAAGGAGGAAAAGGTCATTCATTCTTTCATGAGCAGATTGAGAGAGGAGGAGAGGGAGCTGAAGAGTAATTTCTGAGCAGAGGGAGAGCAGCAAAGGCAGCACAGCAAGTCCGTATAGCAAGAGAGCACACTTCCCAAGGCTGAAAAATCCGTACAACAGAGTTTATCAATAAATTAACTACAAGGGGTAAAAGTCCGTACAAAGATTATGAGAGACGGTTTTCGAAGAGGGGCAAGATCGTAAACGAGAGCGAACAAAGAAGAAGGAGCACATTTCATGCGTACCTTCGGCACGAAAATCGAGAAAGGGGGTCGTCGTCCCATCCACGGAATCCGCAGGCGTCCGTACTCCCGTCATTCCCGGCACGTTTAGGAGCAAATAAGACAAGATGCACGTCGTAATTTCTCTCTTATATTTCGTTTTGTCGTTTTGGCACGTTTTTCGAGGTGGAGGGTGGCACGAAAGTCAAGATAAGTTATTTTGTGTTTTCTGTTGCAATTTTCTCAGACACGCCACCGTAAAGCATTTTTTTCGTAAATAAATGAGAAGCTCCCGTAATCGGTTTTTCCCCAAGAGTTGTAGGGGGTTTCCAGGGTCACCTTGACCAAAAATTACTGAGTTATGATGTGTTGAATGACTGTTTGTTACTGCTGTTATTTTATTTCTGCATTTTCAGCATTCTGAAAAATTTCCAGAATTTGTGTTTTCAGCAAATTTATTTTCCAGTTTATTAAATGTATGTATATGGGAAAGGGCATTTAATTATTTTGGAGTAATAAGGTGAAAACTGAAAACCGGGGTGGGAAATTGCATCTTTCTTGGCGAAATGTTGTCGGGAGATCGTTCTGCGTTTGCAGAACGTTGGTAGATTCGAAATGGATCTACAAGGTAAAGCAAGCTGCTAATGGGAGCGTCGAGAAGTATAAGGCAAGATTTGTTGCCCGGGGCTTCAACTAGATCGAGGGGATTGATTATGAAGAAACCTTTGCACTTGTTGCACGGTATTCTTCCATAAGGACCATCCTTGCTCTCTCAGCGTAGATGGGTTGGCACATTCATCAGATGGATGTGAAGACTGCGTTCCTTTATGGGATCATTGAGGAAGAAGTGTACATTGAGCAGCGTGAAGGATTCGAAATCTTCAGCAATGAGTCGCATGTGTGCAGGCTCAAAAGAGCGCTGTATGGGCTGAAACAAGCACCATGTGCTTGGTACACTTGGATCGACAACTATTTCACCAGACTTGGTTTCACCAAGATTGAGGCGGATGCAAACTTGTACCAAATTGTGGTGGAGGGTAAGCTTTTAATCATTGTTCTTTATGTTGATGATTTAATACTAACGGGTGATGAACAGTTGATACACTCATGCAAGGTAGATCTTGCAAAGGAGTTCGAGATGAAGGATTTGGGCCTCCTTCATTATTTCCATGGATTGGAAATATGGCAACGGGAAGGTGAACTGCTTGTGTCTCAAGGCAAGTATGCCCGGGAGATACTGGAGAAGTTTCACATGCAAGGCTGCAAGCCTATCGACAGTCCTCTTCCAGGAAATTGGAGGAAAGAGGATGCTACATCGACAGAGGTAGTGGATGCCACTGTTTATCGACAGTTGGTGGGTTCGCTCATGTATTTAGTTAATACAAGACTGGACATATGCTATGCGGTGAACCAGCTTTCACAAGCGATGGTTAAGCCTACCAAGCTCTTTTGGAATGCAGGCAAGCATGTCATGAGGTATCTCAGGGGCACATCTGAGTATGGCTTATGGTACAGACAGACGGATGAGGTGAAGTTGCATTGCTTCACGGATGCAGATTGGGTAGGCAACCCAACAGACAGAAAGAGCACATCAGGAGGGATTTTCAGTATCGGATTTACAACAGTTTCTTGGTACAACAAGAAACAAAGATTCGTGGCACTCAGTTCAGCAGAAGCAGAATACATGGCAGTGAGTCAAGCTGCATGTGAGGCTATTTGGATGAGTAAGATCCTGGTCGGTTTGTTCGGTTCACATTTAGATCCTACAGTGATACATTGTGATAACCAGAGTTGCATTAAACTCTCGATTAATCCTGTGTTTCATGATAGATCTAAACATATTGATATCCGGTATCATCATATTAGAGATTGTGTGCAGCGGAAGATCATGTTGTTTAAAGACATTCCTTTATGAAGATTAGGCCGTGATATTCCGACGAAGGCGCTCACCAGAGAAAATTCGAAAGGTACCATAGAGGCAGTGGATCGGGTGAGGAATAATCCCTATCTTGTTGAGAGGAGTAAGTTGAGATTCAACAAGATGATGAGCTTAGTGAAAACTAAGCACTTTCACTAAGTGGGGCCCGCAGGCTATTTTTAGGTGTATGTCTATTTTTAGACATGGTGAGCATATTCTATAAGTTGCAGGATGCTATTTGTAGATGGTTGGTCAAATGTGAAAAATAGATGAAATTCTATTTTTGGAATATTGGGCGAAGTCTATTTATAGATCGTCAATCTAAAAATAGATGCATGTAGATTATTATTAGCCCTTAATAATAATTCGACAATAAATATCAACTTATTCTCTTGGAGCACTTTATTTCAGTGAATAGATTTGGAAAATCAATGGGATGAAGGAATTATGCAATTCCTAGGGTTATAGGTGGCTCATGCATGGAGGACTTAGTTAGAACTGAAGTGGCAAAGTTATGACAGAGTTGGAAGAGTAGTTCATGGAGTTAGGATTCACTTAACTCCCATTATTGGAGTTAAACTTAGTTGAGCTAGTTGTATCTAGTCTGAATCAATGATACGCTAGTGAGAGTGGAGTGAATTAATTCACAAATAATAACTCACTAATCAACCGAACAAATACAGGCAACAAATAACTAAGGCAGTATGCCGGGCCTAAGGAGACCAAAGGGAGAGGTAGGTGAAAGGGTGAGATGGACTATCCGTTGTGACTATAGTGATGCATTGATTGCATCACACACACATTGGAGTTGCCAATGAGGATTGTGCAGTCAAGGCAAGGCCAATTCGAATTCATTCAGGGGTCTTCTTCAACAGGGATTGCGCAGTGGAGGCAGGCTATCAGGTGGCAAGAAATCAGTGCATGGATTTGTAGATTTCTTCATGTTAGTGTGTGACGATTGTATTGTACTGAGAGCTTGATGTACTAAGCTTTGTATGAGATTGTTACATGATCTCCGTGATACATAATATATGATAGTTGGGGTTTTTAGCTTTAGGCTTTCCTGTTAAACAACTGTGTTATGCGCGATTGTTTTTATTGCTTCATGTGTTTGCAATTGAGTTTAAATTTCTGCAAAAGATTAACAGTGGAAGGATTCTGTATTTAGCAAGAAGATAAATATTGTTAGATCAGGGGAATCTGGATATATACATGCATATGTTATATAATTTCTACAAACAGAGGTGGAGGAGTTCTCTTCTCACTTTGAGAGGTAGTTCTCGCTCACAACTTGCATGGCAAGCTCAATGGCTACCAACGTGTGGTATATTGACAATAGAGCATCTTGTCATATGACCGAGAAGGAGTATTTCAACAAGTTGACTGAAAAGGACATGCAGTTTCACATGGAGTTGGGAGATGATGGCAGGTACCTAGCCAAGGGCGTGGGTACCTGTCAAGTTTAAGAGGGAGTTTAGGATCCCTCGCTACCTCATAGATGTGGTTGGTTCATGCTAGGTGTATAAGATCAAGCATGGAGCTGATGGGAATGTGGAGAATTACAAAGCTAAATTTGTGGCCAAAGGGTTGTCTCAGGTCGAAGGGATAGACTATGATGAGACATTTTAACTTGTGGCCTGGTACTCGTCCATTAGGACAATATTGGCGATTGCAGTGTAGATGGGGTGGGAGATCCACCAAATGGACGTAAAGATTGCCTTCCTTAACAGAGTTGTTGAGGAAGAGATATATGTTGAGCAACTTGAGGGGTTTGAGACTTTCAACAGATATAAGCATGTTTATAGGTTGAAGAGAGCTCTTTATGGGCTCAAGCAGGCATCAAGGGCATAGTATGCTTGGATAGACAACTACCTTCTAGGATTGGGCTTCACTAAGAGTGAGGTGGATCCCAACCTGTACTACATTGTGGTTGGAGGTTTTTCGCTCATTCTTGTGTTGTACGTGGATGACCTAATATTGATAGGAGCAGATAGCCTGATGTAGGATTGCAAGAAGGATCTTGCAAGGGAGTTTGAGATGAAGGACTTAGGGATGAAGCACTATTTCCTTAGGCTAGAGGTATGACGAGGTGATGGGGAGATTTTCTTGGGACAGGGCAAGTACACACAGGATATTCTTAAGAGGTCCCACATGCAGGATTGTAGGCCCATGACCATGCTTCTACTCACAAACTGGAGGAAGGTGGACGTTACTAAAGTAGACCAAGTCGATGCCACTCTTTATAGGCAACTCATAGGGTTGTTGATGTATCTGGTGGACACATGGCTCAACATTTGCTTTTCACAATTAACCAATTGAGCAGGTTCATGGTTAAGCGAACGAAAGTGCATTGGGTTGATACCAAGCACGTGTTGAGGTTTCTCAAGGGGACAATAGATTATTTGTTGTTGTACAGGCGGGTTGATGGTGTGAGGCTTCAGGGCTTCACAAATGCAGCTTGGGTAGGGAGTTCAACAAACAGGAAGAGCACTCCAGGTTGCATCTTCATTGTTGGGTCAACAACTGTTTTCTGGTTCGACAAGAAGTAGAGATCAATGGCACTGAGCTCAGCCGAGGCCGACTACGTGGCTGCCAGCCTGGCAGCTTGCGAGGCTATTTGGTTGAGGAAACTACTTGTTGGGTTGTTCAGGTAGAAGTTGGAGTCCACTTTCATGCATTGTGACAATCAAAGTTGCATTAATCTCTCTTAGAATCCAATGTTTCATGATCGCTCCAAGTACGATGAGATCCTGTTTCACCATATCAAAGATTGTGTTCAAAGGGGTAAAGTCAGACTCCAGTACGTGCCTACAAAGGCGAGGCACATATAGCAGATATTCTGACCTTGGCATTGGCAAGGGGAAAATTTGTCTACTTCAGAGATAAACTGGGTACAGTATATAACACCTTCCTTTCTAAGAGGGAGTGTTGAATGGAGTTAGAGAGCAAGGGTTTTTGCCTAGTCCATGATGTCTAGACTAGCAGAGGGACCCATAGATTTCCACTTTAGCAAATTTAATTATTTCCTATGTATTGACTTAGGAAAAATTTATATTCCTAAAGTCAATTTATAATTTGATTCTATCCTATTATTTAAAGTATTATCAACCTTGTGAGTGCTTTATAGGACCTAGGTCAAATTATAAAGGGGAGATAAGGCAACTGGTGGAGTTAGTTTGAAAAGGCATCAAATGTGTGTGTTTTGTGACAAATCCTTTGGGTAGATTCCCCCTCTTACAAACAATTGTAAATATTTCATGTATTTTGATTATGAATAAAAAGGCTTGAAAATTGGGACACAGATTTTAGAGTTTGAGGAAGGAGATTGCTTGGGATTTGAAGGAACCTTGATTAGTTTCATGACAACCATTGAAGGGATGGCATGCATGCCTTAATGAATTGGTTCTATAAATTAATTAAGCAAGAAAGAAGGATAGCAGATGCCATGCTTTCCTAGGATATTTCCACAAGGCAGAAAGGACACAATTTTTGGAAGGATGGGTTGCATTGGCAACAAGAATAATTGAAGTCAGCCAATAGGAGAGTGGGGTAGGGGAGTTGACACAACAACATCCCCACCACCACTCAGAAATGGGAAACCACTATGACCAAGAGGAGAAGCCAGGGGTGACAAGAGTGTTTGCCCATGCAACTGAAATGATTGTAGCACGATAGCAAGTACCCATGGGGAGGGAAATTGAAGGAGGTAAGCCTCAAGGAGGAGGCAAGAATTCACGAAGAGGGCATTCTCATTTATTGAGGGAAGCTATCTCTGATTTAGGGTAAGAGCAGAAAACACAGGAGAGCAGAGAGAGAAGCTCAAGGAAATAAGACTAAGGAAAGAACGCCTCAGGGAGAGGATTACAGATTCATTTGCTGCGTTGGAGAGGAGGAAAGGAAGCATAATGTAGGAGGAAAAGAGCACATAGATCTGTGTCGCTACCAAAATGCAAGGAATGGAGCAAACATTCGGTTGAGTAGTGGGAGGTGTAAGAATATCTTCCAGTGAGGATAGTAGTCTTTGGATTCCCTGTAAGACTGGAGGGTGGAGATGGTTTTCTCTGTATTCCCTTAATAGCTTTGGTGGAGGCCTATTCCATGGATTCCAGTGAGGAGAGTTCTTTAGCCCCCTTTGCTTGTTTTTTGGATTTTACAGCAAATTCTGGATTCCCAGGATCGGGTGGAACCACTGTGTCGGGAAATTTTTAAGGGTGGATGGATTCCCTCATTCGGTTTAGGGTGGAGGTGGTGAGTCTCTGGATGCCCTCATTCGGTTTAGGGTGGAGGTGGTGAGCCTCTGGATTCCCTGTTCCAACTTGCATTGGTAGAGCCACAACTCTTATTGGAGTAGCTGAAGGGTGGTGGTGGTGGACCTCTGGATTCCTTTCGAGACATTGACTGCATGAAGTAGCTGGTGGGTGGAGGTTGATAGTCCTATGGAGTTCCTGTTGCAGCTGGAAGATTTGGATTAATCCCTTAAGCACTCATCCTCATGCTCTGAACTTTGGCTCAAGGGTGACAACTGCAAGAAAGGCTTGGTTGCAGCTTGTCTAAGGTTGGGTGGAGATTTGAAGTCCCAATCTCAGTTGCCTAGTTCAATCTATCAAAGATAAATGTCTGCTTATGATTCTTATGTTCTGAATGCTTTATGCTTGTTTAATGTATTGCTTTATCATGGCTTATATTGTTGAGGAATGAGGCACTCCTGTATGAATGAGCTTTGTTGTTTTAAAGGCATGGATATGGAATGGTTTAGATTCTTGTGTTAAGTTGAGCATAATCCTTCTCTAAATGGTTTTTTTGCAAGGAATGTGTGAATCTTCTAAGTTCTTGATTCAGAAATATGGTTTGAGTACTTGAATATTGAAGAGATGGGTGAATCTCTGTAATGATTATACTCTGTTAAAAGAATGGCTAGAAGGTTTTGTATTTCTAGCCTATAAGCCTAGGAAGGTTAGCATTTTGCATAGGGTAATATGCTGGTTTAATACCTATGTTACTGATGAGGAATGTTAAATCCCTATGTGAATAAATAATGCTAAATGCTGTGTAAATGATGAGGGAGGGTTGATCCCCAAAGACTGATATATTAATGCTTAATCATGCTCTTTGTATTATTGTTACTAGTTTGCAATAGAGTTGATAATTACTTAAGTTAACATTGAGGAGCGACGTTACTCTTGTGTTCATCTCGAGTCTTTAAATTGGTCTAAATGGTTGTGTATAGAAGAGATAGACAAATCTATGTTGATTGAATGAATGCTTGCACTAAAATAGCTTGGCTATCGGGCCAATATTTACCCATAAGCTCAGGAGGAGCAACTTTACACACACACACACACACACATGTTGAATGGGTTGGACTGAGCCTTGTTGAAAGCTCGGGAGAGATATCTAAATACTTATGCATAAATGGGTTGGGTCGAAACCCTTATAAGCTTAGGAGGGATGGCGTTAATGCCAAATATGTATGCACATTCGAAGCTCAGGAGGGATAAATTTGAGATATTTATGACTATATGGCTATACATATACATATATAGAATGAGTGAGGGTTGAGTCGTGATACATTATGGGCCCGACCTTCATATTGTAATAGGCCCATGTGATAGGGCGTCGTGACTAAGCGTCGAGGGCAGAAAAATCCACACTATATATATAAATGCTTATGCTACGGGGGCTAGAAGTTAGGGCCCAGAGGAGCACAAAGACACACCCTATAAGACATATGGCCAGGAGCCATGTCCACGGGTGCAGGTGGGAGATGTTGAAAATGTAGCGATGGAAGGTCTTCTGGCTTGCGCTTTAGCCAATGAAAACCAATGAAGACCCTGAATTAGTCTTTCTCTCACATGGGTAGAAATTCATGAGATAGACTTCAGTTTCGATGAGTTGAATTCTAGTTTACTGGAATGGTCATCAAGGTTGCTTGCGTAGTGTTGCAACTTCAGTTAGTTGAAGTCTTCTTCAATTTGACTACCGGATGAGGTGGCAGTGACAAGTTCAGTTAGAATGAGTTAAGACTTCAGTGTTGATTGGAGAGAGAACAAGTTGAGTTCTCAGTTTACTCGCAATCACAACTAGAATAAATCAAGGAGGAACTTGAGCTAGTTAACTGAGAGCTAGTCCAATTGTAACTGGGGCTTGCTCTAGTTATCTAGAAAAGGAAACTCGTGACACTAGTGTGAACTACTAAACGAACTAGGACTCCTTGCATGGATCAAATTCTATCTATAAAGAGAAGAATGAAGGCACAACTTCATAGATCATTCTTCATTGTGGAGTGCGCATAATTGAGGAGCAGGTGCACATAGATTTAGGGGCTCAAATGCCCAAGGAAACAGGAGACCAAGTGTGCAAGGAAATAGGAGCTAGAAGTGTGGAAGGATTGTGGAGCTAAGGGTTCAGGATTTGCAGAGCAGGTTAGACTATTCAGCAGGGGAACAATGGTGTGCAGGACCGAGATTAAGCTGTGATCAAGGTAGGCCAAGATCAATTGTAGAAGCTGAGATTAGCAAAGAGAAGCCTAGCGCTTTCTGAGAGACAGATTAATGGCTGCAGTAGCAGCGCGACTTGTAATAGATCCATTTGCTCAAGAATAATCAATAAAATACCACAACAATGAAAGCAGGTTTTCCCCTTTGGGTTTCCTGGGTAAACCAAGCATGTCAATTTTGTGTGCATGTGTTTTTATCTTGATTATTATCTGCTGCATGTTGAAAGTTCAGAAACTCTGTATCTTGGTGAAAGTAAACTTGGTTTCAGTTTTCGGTTGCCTTATTTTCAGTAATTCATCCAAGTAGCGCACAAAGTTTCAAGAATTTTAACATGAGAGATTCGAGCCGTAAATGCTAGGAAGCTTTGGTGCCATCCACTTGTATTAGAACTTTTTCCCTAGAGGTTTCGAGGGGAGCTCCAAGGGAAACTCTTGGGATTTTATTCTTAGGTGACTTGGCGCAGTGGGGCCAGTTGAACGCCCTTGATATGTCTCGGCGCTTGGTAGATCTGGAGTTAAGATGGATCTAGGCTGGTATAAAATAAAGAAAAAGTAAAAGGAAAAGAACATAGAGGGTATGATACACAGAGAGTGTTAGAAGAAGTTAGAACACAAGTGAGAGAGTGATAAAGGATCTTTACTCTATGTGCAAGTCCAAAAGAGAAAAGAGGAAACAGTGTGAGCAGCATAAAGAGTTTAATCCAACATTCAGAAATTGAAGGGGCCGTACACAGCAGGTGTTGAGTCAACTTTAGGATGCCATACAAGTTACAACCCATCAAAAGAGAAGGGCGGCTGTACAAATTTATGGGATAGATTTCAGTAGTAGCAGGAGGGTTTTGCAGCAGGTTTTGGAAGAGTTGTACAGGCTATATGGTGCAATAGAAGAGACAGGTTTTGCTGTAATTTTCTCTTGTTTACTCAGTGGGCTATTTTCCTAGTTTGGGAGCCATTGTAAGCTTTTGGAGTAATTTTAATGAAGCACTGACATTTGAAGGGAAGAAAGTTTTTGTGTATTTTGGACAATGGCTTCCTGTAGCTTCCACCGATTTTTTATTTCCATTTAAATTTCCGATAAGCTATGAAACTGGTTTCGTTCCTCAGCCCCGTCATGTCCCAAATCGGTTGAATTGGACACGTGTCCTCGGATCATGTCCCAATTCTGGGACATGTGTCCGGCTTTTATGAGTGCCACATGGCCCATGAAGGGCCGTTTCAGCCCATTTCAACTTCACATTTCACTCTCTCTTGCTGTGGGTTTATTGTGGGTGTGTGGGAGCGAAGAGAAAAGGGTGTGGGAACATTTTGGAGGTGATTCAAGCAACAGGTAAGTGCATTTTGTCTCTATTTTTTTTGCATTTTTATTACAGCAGTTTGCATGTGCATGTTTTTGACAACTTTGTACATTTTTTCTTTATTTTTTTACAGCATTCATGGCTCAATCAAGGGCAGTAGGGAAGGGGCAAAGGAAGGGGAAGAATGTCCCCATTGGAGATGCCCCTCCTGTTCCAATTTCATTAGGGTCTGCAAGTGTTCCCTCTATTGGAAGTGGGGCTGCAACAACAGCTTCAAATGTTGAGGGAAGACAGCAGCCTCAAGATAACAAATATCCCTTGTGGAAATATGTCACAAGAGAGCAAGGGCCAGGCAGCAGAGGAGGAGGATGCAGCATAGGAGAGCAGTGGTGACCATGATGACTACAGTGATGCTGATTTTAATGATGAGGATTGATGACTCATGAGCTACCTATTGCCTTGAGGCTTGTAGTTGTTTTATATCTTCTATTTCTATTTGCCATTGACATTTCTACTACCTATGTAACACATTTTGATTTTGATGACTTAATGAGAAAACTGCAGTATCTTGTCTTTTTCCTATTGGATCATTGATGAATATGTCAATTTTATTTGTATGCATAATGTTACTTTGTAAAACTTACATCTAGATGAAGATCTATGTTTAATCAATGAATTTGTATCATGAATGAGAATTTGTGTAAGAAATATCTAATTTTTAATATATATATATATATATAGTGTCCTAATGTGTCCTGTTCCAGGGGGTCAACGTGCCCATGTCCGACACTCGAATCATCGTGTCCTTCATGTCCTGTGTCCCTGTGTCAGGGGACTTAGCCGGAAAGTGTATAATATTCTATGACTGAATAATTGAATCTAAATTAATTTTTCAGTAAGGAAATCATAAGGAATTAATTTACCTATGTCGCTGGAATAGAGATTTTAACATGGGCAAGATTCAATTCATTTATAGATTTATTAGTCCAATTGTTTCATCCCCCATTGGACCTATGAGATCATAGCTGTCATCACTTGTAGCTGGAAGTGGCCTTTTCAAGTACATTCATAAATCTTTGCTGCGAAGTAGAAACAATCCATGCATGATAGTTATCCTCGTCGAGGCATGGAAAAAGCCATTTTCCACTCATGGATGTCACAATACCAATGCAGATCTGCAGCAACTGGGAAATTTCCATGGAACGTTGAGAGGGGTTGAGAGGCTGGAACGAGTGTCAATTTACAGTAGGTAGCATTTACTGTGCATAGTCTCTGTTTAATGTACCAGCATATTGTACTGGGAGGCAGCCCAAATTGCAGCCCTCTAGGGCTTCATAGATCTTTTATTCTGATTATGTATGTTGGAAAAGCATCCTGTGACAGATAATTTGGTTATTCCTAAATTGGATCTGGTCGAGTCGGACGGCATTATCAAGGAAGAGAGGCCAAAAATTTGTGTCAAAGGTAATACAATGACGTAACTGTAAGGCTACTAAACTTAATGATATACGAAATCATATATTAGTTTGCTTATTTTGTAGGTGGAATTTCCCCAAAAGTTGTGCAAAAACAATTAGGGTATACCCTATGACAGCCAGGAGGGATATGGATGAAGGGTGAAGATATCTATTGTAGGCATCTTGTGATGATTGCCACAATTGCTGCTTTTGATCTTGTGAGCACAAAAAATATTTTTGCTGATGTCTTAATCCTTTTAATCATCTTAAACTGGGTCTGTTCAAGTCATCTGGTATAGCTTCATTGCATTGAAGCCAGCAAATCAAATGACTTTACTATAATCTAAGACAGTCATATTACTGTTAGAGTTCCAGAAAAGCATGATTTATTACAGGCAAAAGAGAGATTCAGAGGCTCATGCTATCACCAAGAGTGTTGACAATTTAAATAAAAATACTTATGTGCTTACTAAAAGCATATTGATATACATATTGCTAAGCAGTAAATTAAATATGATGAAATGGTAAAAATGATGGTCCCTAGTGCATTACAATCATATAAGATAACACAAGTGATATCTCAATGCCAATATTATTCTACTAATTTTGGGCACAACCAGGTCCATGAAAGCACTCAAGATTGTATATGCCAAAATTTGATGGTGAAAGCAAGTGACAGGCAATGATCTGTGTGAATAAAATAAAGGGTTATATTCCACCCTCTAGCGATAATTGATTGATTACAGTGGCTTCACTGCATTTAGAATGGCCAGCCTTGATTGGTTTCTCTGATATTCAGCCAAACCCAAATGATATAGTAGGAGAAGAATTCTTTACTCGGCTCATATGCTTACAACAGACTGATACTGTCAAAAAGTATACCCATGAATGGGAAATCTTCACAACAAGAGTCAAAGATATGTCAATAAATAGGCTGCAGCAATCTTATATCACTTGATCTCTTCTCATCCCATTTGGACGCATCAAATCTCTTGTGCACTCTGAGATAGCGATACATTGAAGGGCTCATCTTCTCCTCTGAAATAGGACAATATCTGAGGATGGTCGTTGGTGGCAGGGTTGAAGTTATTATGAGACCCATCTCTGTTTAGGGTTCGGTTTTCTTATTGAAAGGGCTGCAGGTCTGTGACATCACGCATGAGGGATGGCAGGTCAGTCTGGGCAGCGTATCTCTGTTTTGGGCGCAGATTCTATGTTGAATAAGAGCCACTGTTGGAGATTTGGAGATCTGTGGAAGGCAGCGTACCTTTAGTTGACTTTTCTGTGTTGGTTTGTGAGGTTAATCTCTGCTACAGGCCGCAGGAAGAAAGCCACTACAGCAGCCTTTTGTCAAGTTGTATGGAGGGTTTTCAGGCACGGTCAATCCCTCCCCTCCTGGCCGCATATACCTTGGCTTGAGCACAGGCAGGTCAGTAAGTTTTCTTGTGCTTGGAGTTGTTCATCTTGCCACTTGTTCAGGATTATTGAAAGGGAAAATTCAAAAGAAGGCTGAATCAAGCAGCCCTAACCAGTGACCCGGATTGCTGTCATCCATCCTTGAAGCTATCTGTATTCAGGATTGTAGTTTTGTTGAGCCTAAGTGCTTGAGGTTGGATCTCCTATTTGGCAAGTCAGCGAACCATTGTACTCTCTCTCTCTCTCTCTCTGGTAAACATTTGATTATGAATAATAAGAAGAATTGATCAAGGTTTTTCCCCGTCTTAGGGTTTTTTCCCTGGCTCGAGCCATATTCATGTGTCCTCTTGTCTTGGCTTATTCTCTGCATTATTCTCCTATATTCTTTTCTCTGTTACAGTCATCATGATTTTAATTGATGTGATTTCTATAGATTGATAATTGGGCTATAAAGAAAATTGACATGACTGTCCTATGCTAAGAACATGTTAATCTAAATTTAACAAGGATATACCCCCAAGATAGCAAAGCATGCATTAAGAGGCGAAATCAATGAAATGCCTTGAGAGTTCGGGTTAAAATCAAAGATTAACTGATTGCAGTGTTGATTGATTCTGGTAGTGTACACACTTTCATCAATTTGAAAAGCCCCTTTGAACTGAATGTTTTTGCTCTACCAGCTAGCTTATCAAGTCAAAGTTGGTGATGGAAGTTGTACCTTGTGATCTGGAAAGTGTCAATGTGTTCTCATCGACAATTGGCAAATTCAAGCTGATACCTTCACTCTTTTCTATGCCTGTTTATGGTGCATGCACACACAAAATAAACTTTTATTGACACCGAATTGATAAAACAATACAATGATGATGCTTATGCAGTCAAGGACTGCCATATATAGAGCTGGGTCATGTACGAAAAAACGTTCTATCAGTGATTAATAACATTGATTTATTGTTTGCTAACATATATATTTATATTTATATTTAATGCTAATATTTGAGAATTAGATAACACAACAGTGACATGATGATAGCTGAAGAAAGAGACGGATGGAGTCTGTTTGCAATCAATTACAATATACATAGAAAAGATACTTTTATAGGTTGGAATAGATAAGCCAGAGGAATGTGTGTCAGCAATGATCACAAGAACAGACAGACCTGTAGCTTGGAAACAGGAACGTGCCACCTCTTAGATATGGTATATTGTCAATGCAAGTTTAATAAGAGTTAATGCATGGGTTGTTGCAACTAAAAAACTTGTGGCTCCCAGGTTTTCAAGCAACCAACAGCAGGAAAGACAAACATATTTTCTAATGAGCGTGTCTTTTTGACAGACAATTCTACAGATTGGAACTGTTCTTGCTAGAGGCTGTGAGAGAATCTTCTGGGTGATAGCTGTAAAGTATTGATTGGATGTAAAGGAATGATTTTACCCTCTCTGTTCTCTGAGTTGTATGTGTGTCTCTATACTATTATTTCTGTGTGTTCATGTCTTGTATTATAAATAAATGATGCATGTGTGAGTTCTGCCTATGATCCTTAGGGACTACCAAGTCTACTTTGTAGAAGCATTCATGCTGTGTAGGTGGTGTACACTAATGGTAGAATTGGAAAACAGATTGAACCTGAATTTTTTGCATTAATAATTTACTGCATGGTGGAGAAACACCTGTACAATGCAGTATGTTTTGAAAATTTGAAGTCTATTGTTTCGTAATTGGTTCTTGATACCACTGCATGTGGTGTTATCCCAGAGAGTTTTTTAAGAATATACTTCTTGATTTATACTTACAATTATATTTATACTAAGTACAGTTATGCATATTTCTATGTTTTGGTAGACATATGAACACAACCTTAAAATTGGCAATCAACCCTGAACTGTGTTCATATACTACAGCTACCATAACATCTTGTTCATTTTTCCCAACTCCAAGCTTTGAACCTGATTGTGAAATTTGATTTATTTTAGTAAACTAAAGCAATTTGCTATGATGAGTTTGTTAGTTATGTTGAGTGTCTAAGCTAGTATTGTTTTTATTGATCTTGGATGGGTCTCTCGTGCATGATGGTAACTTACTACGCAAAAGAATTGTTATTGAAGTGATGCTTTATTTTCAGTAGATTCACTTTCAGCAGGGAAACTGAATTCAATTTTTTAGTAGTTTAGCAGTAGAAGGTAGAATAGAATACTGAATTACATGTGGTTCAAAGGTAAGTGATGATGGCTTCATACAGGATATAATATTCAAGTTTTTTCCATTGAGCATCTTTGTATCCATTCTTTTCGATCAAGACAGTTGTCTTTTGAGGATTAATCTTTGGATATAGCAGGCTCTCTTGCGCAGCAATAGTATACTACTTTCATTTCGTTCAAGATAGCGATGTATTGTATTGGCCCTTTGATTGCACAAATTCAACCACCTTGAATTTTTGCCTTGGATGCTTTATACTAGAGAATCTTTTGGAACAAAGGAAGACAATGCAGTTCAAGGATGGCTATTGTTGGTTACGAGTAGTCACCATTCTTGACTGAATGTGGTCTATAAGGTTTATTTCTCTACAGGTCGATGGTCTGGTTGTTGATATTAGAATTTTTGTTCAATGTGATCGAATGGCAAATACGTGACATCTCTATCCTGGAACGAAATGATAGTAGTATAGAGAAGCTTTTGGAACAAAGGAAGACAGGTCAGTTGAAGGATGGCTATTGATAGTTACGATTAGTCACCATTGTTGACTGAATGTGGTCTATATGGTTTATTTCGCTATGGGTCGATGGTCTGGTGGTTGATTCTAGAAATTTTGTTGTCTTTTTTTATAACATAATATTTGAGCAAAAGCATGTCAGAGATGTAATGCATTTACATTTTGTAGGATTCAAGAGCTCTAACTGGTAATAAAGGATCAGGCTGTGACTTTTCAGTTGCGTGAATCTTAGCTGCTTGGGTTGACTACCGATTTTGGGCCTAACATAATGTTTATGTATTGGTAAGTTTGGACTGATATATCAACATTAGTTCAAATGTGATGCATTGTAGAGTTACAATGGAAACTTGAAATTAATAAATTTCCAAAAACCTAATTGTTTGCACAGATAAATCCCGTATCTGTCAGAACTTAGAACTGTATCTGAATTTTTTCATTGACGAGAAAGCTCAGAAACTGGTTTGAGCAATCAGCACCCCCCTAACTCCAATGCTTATGCGCTCTGGATTCTTTATCCCCTATAGTTATTATCCTTACATGTTTATTACTTATCGGCTATCGCTATTATGCACATATGCTTATTTCCTGTAGTTATTATCCTAATTGATATGCTTTTATGGGATAATGTAAATGGACCAGGAGATCTCACTAAATTATACACGCAGAACTGCAGAATGGTGCAGACTGGGATAGTGAAGGCTGAATTCAGCAGTGGTTATTGAAATAGTAGATTCGTACTTTATGATTTGTGACCATAATGGAATTATACTGATAAACATAGAGAAAGCTGTGAAAACAAATCTTGATTAGAAACGTTTCAGAAAGGTAGGGAAGAAACTAGAAATCCATATTTCAATTTATCCAGTCAATAGCAATGGGTTCTATCATTGATATCGTTGACATGTGTTTATCAGTCTTGTTTTGTCTATGCTGTAAAGGGCTGTCATGTTTTGTCTTTATTATAAGGGTCTAAATTTGGAGCATTACTGATTCTGCCTTGAGGCGCCTTGTAAAGTTTCAATTATTTCATTTACTAGGCTTTTTTAAGAGCCTTACATCGTAACTTTAAGTCTCACTTGTGAAACCACATCTTATCTGCTAGATTTGTATTTACGAGAAGAAACATTTTATACAAAATAATAGTGTGAAGAAAAAAACAAAACATAAGAAATTAGATCTTTTAATTTAATTTGTTATGTAAAATTGCTTGGAGGTACTTGGTTAATGCAGCATTTATATTGTAAATGCAAGCAGTTCTTATTTTGTAACTTGTTTAAATTTTTAACATCATTCTTGATTACAGTGCAAGACACAGTCACGAAGTGCAAACGAGAGGGATCTGCCAAGTACTCAGCATCAGGAAACAGATCTTAAACGAAGGGATAAAACCTTGCATGTATGAGATGTTGAAATTATTCTAAATGAGGTCATGCATCACTGTCTTGATATTTTGGGGAGACTGCAAGATTCAAGAGTTAGAAGCTTTAATGGTTATCATCCTCATGAATGTTCCCTAAAGCAGAATGTAAATACAAAGATTAGGGGATTTCAGTGAATTATCAGGTAAATATGGAATGGTGCAGTTTATGTTTCTGCAGATTCTATTTGCTTCTGGTCTACAGGAAGGCTATAGAGAAGGGTTTAATTTCATGTCTTGTGATGTACCACTCATTGATATACAAGCTAACTATACATGTATAATTTGATAGCTAATATTCAAGCAAGCTCTAGCTAGAAATATATTTGTCAGGGTTATGGACCAGCTTTCTTGACCCAAACAATAAAATAAAGCGTCTCTTAGATTGCCTATATCAGTTACCAATGCTTGCTTTGATTGTGTTTGTTGTATGAAGTAAGTGCATAATGTACAGAAATAAGAGAGTGAAAAGGGAAAATACCAACAGGGAAGTCTGTTTCAAGAGATCAATATGTTTTTGAGGTTTTGATAATCATTTTTCCCTATTCATTGCAAAATATTTGTTTCTTGAATTCTTTCATGTTTCCACCTAGCCTATTCAATTCTTATTTTTAAAAGAATGTATTGTGTGGTCTGCTTTAACTTTTAAGTTATAGTGTGTGAATGCAATTAGGTATCCAATTTCATGGTGGTGTGTACCTGGATGTTGTGTTGGTAATATGTGAGATGGTAAGGAGAGTGACATTGCAGGTTTGGGACAAGGGCGAAGGGAGGAACTTTGGATGGTCCAGTATCATTGTACTTGAAAAAATTGAATAGTATATACTATATACCTTACGCAAGTGGAAGAACATAGACGATACTATCTACCTTCCAAACTTCCCTTAATGAGACAGGAAGAAATTTTTATCCAAATTCTTGGAGTAACCATATCTCTGTCCTGGGTTGAAGGGTTTGTAGTATGCACAGCAGTTTGGCTGAATAACAGTGTGTATTATGTTTTTTCAGTATCTTTCAGTGCCTGCCAGTCTGTGGTGCAACCCAGTGTTACCTCACAATGATTGTTTAGATAATTAATGGTTCTATCAAGGATAAGTTATAAAAGGTTAAGGAATTACTTTTCTGGAAAATATGATAGCATAGGGGCTTGTTTCAATCTAGAAATTTTGGATTGTTTCTGTGGTTGTCAATCAGTAGGATGAAAATGGGACTATATTTGCCCTTTTCCTATTTAAGACAGCTTGACACGTAAACAACAATGGCTTTGAGAAAAAATAAGAATACATGATGTGCCTAGTTGTCTTGGCAAATGCCTATACAGTGTGATGCCTACAATCCACCAGAAAATCATCTCCAAGTGAAAAATGGCCAAGTGTAGAGAATCTGACCCACATGAAGAAAAATATATGTGACTTTATCGGGGTCTGCTATTTGCAATTGAACTGATTTTTAATTCAGAGGGAAATTCTGCCAAATCGAATTTGTAGCTGAATTTGCATATGGAGTGGCCCATTTTGGCCAAATGCTACTATAACAATGCAAAAATTCATCTACAGATATTCTTTGTATAGTTCAAGGACTACTTTGTGTTATGTAGGGAAAGTGTTGTGCATTCACAGTGATTGATGCGAAATGGTCCCCCTTTGGTTTAGACACCAACTAAAGATTGCTGTGTCTTTGGCTTTGAACTTGCTATTCATGGATTAGTTGACTCTCTCCTCCTGCTGTTTCACTTGCTCTAATTGTCTTCCACTCCAGTGCTGTACTTTACGGTGTTGTTGAGGGCTTAGTCTTTTTGAGTCTAACCCTCTGTTGACACAGGCAAATAATTTCATAGGTTCGCCTGGCTAAAACGCCTTGAAGTGTCAAGTCCTCCAGCAGTGGCCCGGCCACTATAATTTGGCTATGATGTTCTGCTATGCTCTTGGATTTAACTAACAGGTTGTTAATTGCAAAAATTTAAGCGAGTGGAGCAGACATGGAGAATCAAATGCAGTGTGCGATTGCAATATTAAAAAATGCAAAATACAACTAAATCCTAACTAGAAGAACGAAGAATGAAGGTTAGAGATGTCGTTGATAGTAGGGCGAGTACTTCACCACTACCACCAAAAATGAATTTGAATTAAGCCCTCTCAACTCTCTCTTGAAGTGAAATGATCCGACTGCCAAGAGCACTTATTTGTCACAAAACCAGTTAGTGACCAAGATGACAGAATAACATGATTAGGCATACAACATAAGGGCGAATAGTCCACAAATTAAAGCATATACACAATCAGAGATTTTTAGAAACCAAGACAAGTCTCTAATCACTGAACAACTGTTTTGTTTCATATCGAGGTTTAGCAAGTATAAGAGAAGTAAACCGACATCAAAATGAGTAGAGTCCTCATAGGATATCATGTCCACTCTCACAAGCACCAATAGAGCTGAGCAAAGATAGAAGAGTTTTAGGACCAAACATAGCTGTGCAAGAAGATATAACACTGGCTAGCAACAGCCTTTTTATTAAAACAGTAACACTAGCTACAATGGTGTTTTTATTAATGCATGAAAATAGTTTATAATGCCAAAAATAGAACCTTCGCTTGAAGGAAATAAATATATTTAGAAGTTCTTTTTTTTCAAGGTGTTGATAGTGTTTCAGAGCCAATCCTCAATGATGGAAAAAACCTGATTGCAGGCCCCAATTAGACCTGCTCTCGTCTGGTATGGTAGTGTCTGATCAAAATGTGGGCCTGGTTGCAACTGCAGGGTAGGGATTCTTTCTTCTAGCTATAAATTATATCTAACTGTTAATGTTACTCCTTTTCGAGTCAGGTTTCGATCCTTACCTCTGTATCTACTTATCCTATTTTATCTATGTTGAATATCAATTCTTTAGAATAAGGGAAGTCGATTCATAGACTTGATGAATTCAAATTGCTATATAGAGAGTTCTTTTCTCGAGTAATAATAAAGCATTTAATGATCGTAGATATATCAACATATTGATCTATTCTACAACCATTATAAGTGTATACTACATTAAGATGGACCAATTGACTATAATAGAATCATGATATATTCATAAATTTATGCAAACATACAAGATTCATAAACCATTAACATCCGCAATCACCATATGAAAGGAAACATATTGGGCTCTTGAAAAGTTAATTGCATTAATTAGTGGCACATTTTTTACAAGATATTGCAAAAACGAGTTAACAAGTAACATCCAACCTCTCTTCCCCCCCACTCCTCTTCTACAAGGAGCTTCCCTACTTATACATTATACCATACTTACAAGATTCAATGTATTTGTGACTCCACTGTTACCAATGTGGTGTTAAGACTTCTTCGATGGAAATTAATGCCGTTAGGTTTTCCAGTTTGCATAAATATTCATAATTCAGGTATCTGGGGACTTTACATCTTTTGCAACTGTCGCTCCCCATTCAATACTTGATTGGCCAACCTTTTGATATCTTTCTTCATGTGATGGTGTAACAGTGAGTTGGACCACCACTTTGGTGGGGACAATGATGAACTTGTCCATTGACTTGCCATCAACCTTTGAAATCTATCCATTAATCACGTCTATCTGGACTTTTGTAATTTCCTCAAGTTTAGTTTGATAGGCACAACAATGGGAAAATCCTCTATGGGTTTGAGGTCCCATTCCTCTATTAGTTCTACAACGGTGGCCCACATTTGCTTGGCCATACCCGTAGCTTCATCCATAAACGTGTTAACCGTTTTGCATTTCGATTTCCAAGCATCGGGCAGTGATGGATCTTTTGCCTTTGTTTCCTTATCAAGTTGGGGTAGTGAATTTGGAGCATCCCAATATTTTTGCTGCTAGTCAATGGTCTGGTCCAAAGCCTCGCTAGCGATATACTGGGCTTCTAATTGGGCATTGTTCTCACTGATTATCTGCTTGAATTGTACAAAGTAGTCTCAAATTTCTCCCAACTTCCCCACAAAAAGAGTGTTGAGCCTTTTGAAGGTCATTATTTATTTTCAAAGTTCGTATTTAATGTACTTGAAAGTTAGCTTGGGCCTCTTGGGCTTATTCAACTTTAGTATTATCTTTTTTCTTGTGACTCTCCTTCAATGACTTTAGCTCAACTGTGTGAGCCTCTTTCAATTGTGGCATTTGTTGCTCATATTGAGCATTGCAAGACTTAGAGAGCACGATGCATTGCTCCTCTAATCTGTCTTGGCACTTGGTCCCCATTCACTACTTTTGTTCTTTAAGTTGCCCCTACAATGATGTAACCACCTGGGTAATTGTTCCACATCCATAGATATGCTGAAGAATGTAACTGGGTTTGGCCTTCATTATTAATATATTTGTCAAAAAGAATTTATTATTAAATGACTTATTAAAGCATGGGTTTCATGCTTGGGTCATCTTTAGATCAAGGTCCCAATTGTGGACTTCTAGGTTAGTCATTACAGATTTAAATTGATCCATTTTGGGCTTTTAAATCATGTAATTAGGTTGTTTATTGTTTAAGACTACTCCATCAAGTCATCCTCTTCAAAGTCATAAAGTCTTCATCAAATCAACATCATCACCTTCAAGACAAACCTCAAGAGAATCATCATCAATCAACATCAAGTCGGCTTCCTTCAATATGTTAATGTCGGCCTTATATAGTGACACAACTATTCATATATTCATGTCGGCTTATTTATGATAGACATACTACTATATATACCAACCTAAGCCCTTTGCTCAAAACAAGATTTTCAGATCACCTCTGAAGTTTGGGTCACTAAAGAAGTTCGATACATCTCTGAAATAAAGTTCAGATCATTAATGAAGTTCATATACATCTTTGTAATGAAGTTCAGGATCACAGGTTCGGTGCGATTGCAAAAGTATAAGGTTTCGAGCTTGTTATAGAGATGCAAGTTCAAGTTACTTCAATGCTATATATATATTTAAGAGATGCAACAGTAAGCAAGTTTTAGCTACTACAAAGATGCAACGTTACCACAGTAAAAAGCTCAGATGATCTAGGCGATATCTCATAGTCATGGTGATGTTATAGTCTCGGTACTCTCAGTGCTATCTCAGTTATGGTGCTACTACAGTCTCAATGCTATACACTTGGTGCTTCTACAATCAGAAGTTTTGGTGTCACTACAAAGGTAAGATCTTAGTGTCATAAGGTCTCAGTGATGTTACAATGATGAGACCTCAATGCAATGACAATGATGAGATCTCGGTGGTAATGATACCTCGGTGACAACACAATGACAAGGATGACTTGATGGAGGTAGTCTTTAGTCCAGGGTCTTAGTTGTCTCATCTCGAATCTACTGAAGGAAGAAATTTGACTGGGTTTTCCCCAAAGAGTGGGGTTTTGCCCTGGAAGTGTGCTTACATCTTGTGTCCTCTTCTATTTGTTGATTGACATTAGTCTTGATGATAGGAAGAGATAAATTGAAAGAACAATTAATAATAACAAACACATCACAAGCTAATGTCATAATAAGAGAAATTGATTAACTGCCATTTCTCTAACATGGTATCAGAGCTATGGTCATGATCAAAGGCAGTTTGAAGACCAGTTGAATGCATTTGCATTAAAGATCAATTAGATCAAGTCAAGAAGGATTCAAAGGCATCTGACTTCAGAGGATAAGCTGAAAAGGTACAAACCATAATAAGACAATTCAAAGAATGTGTGATCATGTGCATTCTCAGATCAAAAATCAAATTAAGATATCTCAGAAAATGAAGCAAAGATTATCTCATGTTCAATACTACTATAACATTATTTCGATACCACAATAGTGAGGAAAGTAAATGTTAAGAGTATATTTACTGTGATGATGATTCGGTCTAAGTTAAGGGTATAACTACAATGATAAGGCTCAGTGTAACAATAGAGAAGATCTTAGTGCAATCTTTGTTCCAATATAATTACAGTGAAGATCTTCAGTGATATATCACAGTGAGGAATTTAGTGCTACCATACAATCAATGATTCAATGCTGTCACCTCCATGAGAAAGTTTGTCACTGTCATCACAATGAGAAAATCCTGATGCTATTATAGTAATACTCTCACGGTGTCTCGATGCTATTACAAAGTTTGGTAGCCATTCCAATTCAATGTTATGTTCATAATGATACTTCAGTGACGATGTTATATAAGACTCTCAGTGATATTACTAGATGACAACACAATGGCTTCCACATGAAGAAAACTCCGTCATCACATAGAGAATTCGAAATCTATGGAAATCGAAATCGATAGTCCAAGGAACCAACTTGAAAAGGATCTGAGTACAAGGAACCAAGTAAGTATTGGTACTACAAATTAAAGGTATAAAATCAAAAGGTATGCATTTAAACATTTGAATTTCTATTATGGTTCATATAATCCTTGTTTCTATCTAGTCTAAGGTCAGGAATGTACTATTAGAACCTTAATCCTCTCCCTCTAGGGTTTACAAGTAATCTAGGATGTCAAGTATAAGTCCTTGAAAGAAGGAGCAACTTTTATAGGATCCCATCCTCCATGGTTACGTAGGAGAACTATATTAAGAAATTAAATTATGCTCTTGGTGTCACATGTTTTGCTTGAAAGCATGCGTTATAGGTATATAATATCGTGGCTTACACTTGAAGAAATACCTACAAGGATTGTCAAGAAATATCTCCATGTATGTCTAAGTCTATACATCTTATAAAATTCTCTTTATCTTATTATGAGATTTACGTTATACTACTAATATTGTTATGTCTAGCTCTCTTGAATCTTAAAAGATTCTTATTTAGGGTGATTCATCATCTGATAAATCTATCCACCTTATATCTCTGATTGTTAATATGAAAGAACCCAAGACAAGTTCTCTGGAAAACCCTAACCTAAGGGTATGATATAATGTGTGAAACCCAAAACCTTCTTAGGGTTATTAATGAAGAAATTGCTATTCTAATTATGTCATGTTTGAGGTTTTGATATGATCATGGAAGCTCCAATTTATTCGAGTTGAAATGATGTTGTTCAAAATCCCGAACCCTTGAAGTTTTGGTATAATAAGGGTTTGCTTTGATATGAACTGAAACCCTAAGTTTGGTTAGGTCTACAAACAAAGTCCTTGTTATCCTTGGTATATGTTCATTTGATTGAAACCCTAGCTTAGTCTAGGTCGGTATATGTCTAATATTGTTTGACATATGATATGCTTATGCATGATGGTAACCTCCTAGATATGTGTGTTGACCAAATTTCTAAATGGTCATTAGTCCCAAGGTTTGGAAACAAGCCCTAGTCAAAGTTTGAAGTTCTAGGATGATGATTGAAAAGTCTAGGGTTTTGCAACTAAGCCCTAATAATGGTTATATTAAGTATGTGTATTCATCTGAATCTATATAATGTTGTTGAGAATTTATAGATGAAAAATCTAGATTTACATCAAACCCTAGTAGAAGCTATTCATGCTGTGATTATTTTGATTGAATGAAATCTAGGGTTTACATAAAACCCTAGTGGAAAGTCTATCATATGGCTTCTGAAAGTTATTAGACACCTTTATTTTTCTTTTGACTTATTTCTAGGGATCGCTATATGACATACATAATCTTTTTTCATCTTGATTGTGTTGTTAATGCGATTCAGGGTTTTTAACAAACCTAGGCTACAAAGTTGAAGTATTGAAATATAGTCTCTTGATGATGCTTCCCCTACTATAAATTATATTATGACTAGCTTCATGCTTCTATAGATCTGGTTGTACTTCTTGTATAAGCTGTGCAGGTGCATCATATTCAAGATTGATGATGATTTCCGTAAAAGAAGTTAATTTAATAAGCATGATGAGAAGGATGGAAGCCATGAAATATTTTCCAACACCGAAGGAAGAAGTTAATCTCCCTACATTAAGAGGGAGCCTGGATAAAAGAAGTGATGGTTGTGGTTCTCTACTTCATGTGTCATGCACTAGACTAGGACCAGTCGCTGTAAGTCTTAGTGAAGGCCATGAGTAAGAATCATAGTCATGATTAGAGAATACTTTGTTGAGGTGCTGTTGTAAAGAAGGAAAGCGGGATCCGATTGAAGAATATGTTGCTACATATAAAGTAGAAAAGAAAAATGTATGATGAAGGAATCTTTTGTCAAAGATTCAGTCGATAGTTATACTGTTATAATTTGAGAAGCAACATCTAGAACGACCCCGGAGGTTTGTATTTGAGTATGTACATATGAAAGTATACTATTGATTGGGGTTGTGTTTGTATAGGTGAATCTCTCAAAGGTTTTTGATAGCATGCTGGTTACCGATCAATTTTATCAGGAGAGATTTGTTGTCCTTGATCTGCTGGATCAAGGGGTGTTGAGGCTTTGTGAGTGAAGCATTGATTGGGAGGACATCTGGCCGACACTTTGTGTTGATGTCTAGGTCTCGAAGTTGGAAGGGTGGCATTGGTCATTGAGCTCTGACACACACCTGGATCCTTGGATTGATGGTTAGCAAGTAAGTCTGATGGTACTTAGAGAGACTAAAAGCTTGAGTCCATCTTAGTCCCACCCAGATATATTTCCCTGGTTAGGAATCTAGTCCATGGCATTGCGGTGCCTAAATTGTTGAGAAACCAATGGATAGGTTGCCCTGGTCAAGAATTTAGTCCATGGCATTGCGGTGCCTAAACTTCTTCATAGATAAAGTGAGATCTTCCATGTATCTATTTTATATGAATACCTCCCTAGTTAAGAGAGAGTGTTGAAGAATGTAACTAGGTTCTGTCTTCATTATTAATATATTTGTAAAAAATAATTTATTATTAAATGAATTATTAAAGCATGGGTTTCATGCTTAGGTCATATTTAGATTAAGGTCCCCATTGTGGACTTCTAGTTTTGTCATTATATATTTAAATTGATCCATTTTGGGCTTTTAAATCATGTAATTAGGTTGTTTATTGTTTGAGACTACTCCACCAAGTCTTCCTCTTCAAAGTCATAAATTATTCATCAAATCAACACCATCAACTTCAAGACAAGCCTCGAGAGAATCATCATCAATCATCATCAAGTCAACTTCCTTCAATATGTTCATGTCGGCCTTATATAGTGACACAACTATTCATATATTGATGTCAACCTTATATATTGACACAACTATTCATATATTGATGACGACTTATATATGACAAAAAAACTACTATATATACATGTTATCACTTGCCGCCTACACCTACCTACAGTTAGCGGGAAAAACCTTTAACCCCACAAGGTGTGGTTGGTGACAAGGAATTCAGAAAAGGGGCTGTCACCTATTCTCGACTCTCTCCATTTAAGCTATCTCCTAGGTTAGCTATGGGGGGTGGTCCCTAAAGAAAAACTAAGTTAAAAATGTGAGTTTTCTAGGAGAATATTAGAGTGAGATTGGATTACTTTTGAAGATTCATGAACATTTATGAGCAACTTTGAAATATTGACAAACCATTTAACCAGTGCCTTTACAAATAACGTGCTCAAAAGTAAAAGAATTGCTCAAAGAGATGAGAACACAGTAATCCTAAAATGGAAACAAAAGACTGTTAGCACAATATATCAGAAATGCTCTCAAGATAAATAGCTTTATGAATCAAAGCATGATAAACTATCTTGCTCATAAGGAAACATTTAGTGTTCTACTTTTGGAGAATGTAAATGAGATGATAGAAAAACTCAAATGTTAGACCAAGCTCACAACATGCAATTAAATTTGCAACACCAAATAAGGGTATATGAAACAAGATATATCAATCATCCATAAGCATAATGATCATTAAAATGACAACGTGCAATAAAGTTGCAAAAGTAAGCAAATTTCTAGGTACCATAGAATTTAACTTGTTGCAAAATTTAAGGAATTAAAATGCTTGCATTCAAAGTGCTTCTTGAGATAATATTTGCATGTGAATCTTTAAACCGTCAAGATAGCAAAAAATTTGGAAACTTTGCAAGTAAATGTGATGAGATAGTGTTCTTGGTTTATTTTATTAATTAGTTCTAAAGCAAGGTTACAATTGAACTCTAATCCTCAGACCTCAACCTCGCCCAAATATTTGGATCTCACAATGAGGAGTCCATAGAGGTAGAGGGTCCCTAAAACGTCTATTCAACCAACTTAAGTTGGAGGTAAATTTTAGAGATGCAAGTCTAGTATGAAAAGTGAAATGCCTAAATGATATGAAAGTGAGTTTGCAAGTGCTATGTAAAAGATGGAGATGATTCAATTAAATATGCTTCATAGTTAGAACAATAACTTGAAAGTGTTATGCTTTTTTACTTGTAGTATATTGTGAAACTTATCCAAATGAGAAATAGATCACAAAACATAAGTAAGTGATAGCAAATGAGATTGCAAATTAAGAAATTAAAGGACTATGCAATTTGTGTTACTTCTCAATTAGAGAATGCATATGTGATGTGAAAGAAAACGGAAATGTCAAAACCATTAAGTCAATCCATATACAAATTCTCTCATTTGAAATGAAGAGATAGGGATGCCAATGGGTAAAACTCACGCTCCCACAACAAAAATAGAAATTTTATTAATTTTAAAAGAATGAAATGACCATAAAGCTTTTTCTAAACCAATGAAAGTCTTTACAAATATTTAGACCATAGACTTTTCCTCGGTGAGAATTTAAAAAAAAAAATTCAAAAGAATTCAAACTTTACAAAAGGAGAAGAGAAACTAAGCCCTTTCAATTCCCACAACCAAAGAAGAAAGAGTTATCCTTCTCATTTGAAATTCGTAGCCCAAAGGTCTTGCAACAACTTGTTAGTAATTCCCTGTAGTTGTCCACTCAAGCTGTCACAAATTTTTTTTTGGAAAGAGGGCCACAAAACAAATCAAATATTGGATAGATAAAATTACAAAATATTGCACAACAATTTACAAAGAGCTAAGCCAAAGAGTTCGAGTAAACTCTCCTTTTTGCTTAGTCATCTTCAAGCTCTTAGATATCAAATGAAAACAATGAAGTATAATGTTTTAAAAGATATTCAAATTTAGAAGTATTCAGCTTGTATACAAGCTATGTCCCAAAATCCCTGCAAAATCACTTTGTAAGATAAGACTATGAAGGTTCAAAGAACAAATGAGAGCTCTTTTGAGAATGTATCAAGAGTGGGTTGGTCTCTCCAAAAACTTCCCCCAACACTTGATTCTTTGATCCCAACAAGATGTTCCCTCTACAAAACTTTAATCAAGAATTAGTTCCATATAGATCTAGCAATAAACAATGATAAGAAACTCTAGAGATTTATTAGAAACCAACTAGAGCATTCTATACCTAGAGCATACTCCTAAATCAAATGTCAATGTAAGATAACTCTACATTAACAAATCTACAAGAGCATATGGAAACAAATTAGATCAAAGCATGAATAAAAGAAATTATACTAATGATAAAAAATTCATCACACTCCAAAAGGAGGAACACCTCATGAATGAAACCCCAAAGTCTTTATTAATATTTCTGAAAGTGTAGAAGGCAGCAGTGCTTCCGCAAGCACAATAGCTAGTAAACAATGATTACAGTATGAGAGCCCATGACTCCATTATATAGAAAGTTGGGAGAAAATCCCAATGAAGAACCATATGCCAAGTGGTGAGAGGGAGGAGATCTCAAGGCAAATTCGAATTTGGTAAGTGGAGCTCCAATGCCAAGTGTAAAATTCGAATTCTGGCAAGTGGACATAATTTTCTTCTTCTCTTATGTGTTAAATTCGAATTTTATGATAGAATGACATGTGTATATGGTTGGTAACCCATGTGGGGCAATTTTCCACAAAAATCTCCACCAAATATTCTCCCAAATCCTCCCAAATATGCACTAACTTCACAAATTCAAATTTCCAAGTAAGCAACTCTTATTTAAAACTGGAAATTCAATTTTATTTGAGCACGTGCCTTTTCCTTGATTTTAGGATTCCACATCATCTTCGGGCTTCAATTTAACTCTGTCATAATTTTCCACCTCATTTAGCATGTGTGGATATTTATTTTTCTCCATTTATTTAATTTCTAACTTAATTAATTGTCAGATTTCCCACTAAAGTTAGGAAAAGTGGGTTTTGAGGGTTCAAAACACATTTTTAACCCCTCAAAGTGTGTCATAGTAGAAATTTGAACGTAAGAGGTGTAATTTTGTTTACTCAAATACCCCATACAACTTCTTTAGGCAACACTTATTACAGTTCAATTACAATTTTTATTGCAATTTTTGACTTGCGGGAAATCTAAAAAATTAAAAAATCACTACTTAGACCTAACCAAATTCTACGAAATTTTTTCTTTGATCTAGTATGGTAATATACATTGAATTTAAACAATAGGACTCACCCAAGGCCTCACCATCAAGCCGTATTCTGGCTTTGGGGTAAAATTGGAGGAAACAACTCAATTAATTATTAACTCCTGGTAGGGAGATGATAATTAACCAAGTAAAAAAAAAACTCCCAGAGTAATACTCACTTGTTGGCAAGGTCCTAGGCTACCTAGGCCTGTTACAGACTCAATACTGACTCAAAACTCATCATTACTAGCATCACTTATTACAATTCCCCGTAAGGCGTGGAATCTGGGTACAAGAGAAAATGATAAGAAGTAGAAGTAGAGTTTAAAAACTTTGTTGAACTGATGATATTCCATGGTACAAATGTCTTTTGGTTCATCCTTGGGCATGGAGTCTTCTCATTATCATCAGGTGCCACTCCAGTGGTCAACATTGGCTTCATATGGGGATGCATGCTAGATATGAAGTGATAGTGTGCAAGAACCTGGAATCTGCATCCACTGACCAAAGATATATATTAGCAATATTCATTAAAAATAACATCAAATAAAATCAAGTACAAAAATGGAAATTTATTCTAGGAAACATAAATAACAATTTATTCATGAAATAAAACTACTTAAACAAAATTTACAAGGGATAGGGTTAGGAATATGATACACAGGATGCCCCATGGCATCAAATGTCTTTGGTGAAATCCATCTTGAAAACCTGCCTACTCACAGGCAAATCCATACGCTCTTTCTCTGATGTGCCTTGTCCAATTCAGACTATCTTGGGACTATGACTTGCCCCAATGTTAAGCTGTTTGTGGCCATTAGATATACCAAACCTCTTCCTTTTCCATTTTTGACTTTTGACGCATTGAGGTTTGATCCTGCTCAAAACTGGAGGGTCATTTTTTATATCCTTTTTATTTTTTCGTTTTTTTTCTTTTCTTCTTGATTAGTTGTGATGGTAATGATGATGCAATCACTATCAATCCTACTGCTCTGTCTTGAAAATGCTTTGATGGAAGATTTTAAGTACCCAAGCCTTTTGAGCTATGCCTAATCTCTTCATTTTGAAGCCGTTCTGTTAAGGGGGGAAGAAAATTTGTCAACACAACATCACTTCCTGTTTGACATGATCTATAAATAATCTCATTGTTGGGTTTCCTTGGATCCTCAACGTGATATCTTTTCTCTAACTCCCGATCAAGTATGACAAAGTTATTATTTGGCATGGGGATGGTGGCATATGACAAGTCCATTTGAAGGCTACCACCCAATTTTGATGCCCATTTTCTTGATAGGAGCATTCCCATTGAATCAAGAAAATCTATCACAACAATATCCATAGTCATTATTCTGTCTGGGTATGCAGCTAGAAAAACCTGTAAATCTTTAATTATCCCACACACTTCAATTCTTTTAGAATCCATTGAACATATGTTGTGATAGGGCCTATATACCCTTAAATTCAGTTGCTCCATGACTTTTTTGGTCATGACATTTGATGAAGCCCTTGAATCAAGCATGCAATTGTGTAAAAGACGATCATTCACTATCAAAGAAACATAAAATGGTAGATGATCTTCGTTCCCCACATAACAGTTCATACTTTTCAATACAATTTCTTCATCTTCTTGTTCATTATTAGGTTTTTATTCTCTTTGAGTAACTTAAATTACACTTAGTAACTTGGCCCTTTGAGATGGTATCTTTAAAAGCTCTGTCACTCGGATAGAAACCTTTGCATTATTCACCCAATTTCCCAAGTCAAAATTTAATTCTGAACTAGGAGGAGAAAAAATTCTGTGATTATTCTGGTCTTGAATATCCCTTCTTTGATAAGTCATCCCTTTCTGTTTTGCCAAAGCAAGAATTTGTCTAGATGTAGGCTCCAAAAATCTTAGTGACTTTGTCAAAATTTGCAATCATATTGTCAACCCTAAGATTATTAGGACTATGGTCAATCTCTTGATTTCTTTCAATGGTGTATATTTGATCTTCCATGGAGAACATATTGATTTGACCACTAGTTCCTACTTGTTCATCTCCCAACATGCTACCTTCCATAATTCTCTTTACATATGGGCATGTGGCTTCTTCATGGAACTCATTACATGGCCTACAAAAAGGGGGAATTTGATCTACCATGTTGGTGGATTCCAATGGATTTGGAGACCTATAATATTGTTGAGGGCCTTTATTCTTTTGCCATCCATTATTTGGACTAGGTTGGAATCTTTGCACTTGCGATCTTTCTATGGCCACCAATCTACTTTGCATGGCTTGCATTTCTTTAGTGTGATTTGCTTCTATGCTCTTGATGAGTTGAGTTAATTCCTTAATAGGATCATGGGTAGCCTCTTCCTTGGCCTTGCCTTTGGACTCATTCGATTTCAATGGCCCTCTAGTGAAACCAGGAATCTCAGATTTTCTTGATTGCTTTATGGCCCTCTCCATTTTCAAGGCTTCAATTTGAGCTACACCCAAAGTTGCAGGCTATTTTCTTCTCAACTCATAAGCAGTGTCAACACCAAAAGAATCCAGATAGGAACATAAGAGAAATTCATCAGGAGGTTTAACAGTAATAGGCATGCTTTTAACCAATTCATTGAATCTCTTGTTAAACTCTTCCATGGTTTCATTCTCATTCTACTTCATGGTGCTAATGGCACTGATCAGATGACTATTCTCTCTTCTCTCTCCATACTTTCCCATGAAAGCATTAACAATTATTTGTAAAGAATCATACGAGTTAGCAGGTTGCTCAGTGAACCAATCAAGAGCATCCTCTTCTAAAGAGAGAACAAAAAGCCTCATCTTCACATCCTCATAGTTAGCAACATTACACCACTTAAAGATGCAAACATTAAATTTCTTCACATGTGATGCAACGCCAATGACATTGTTACCTTGAAAAGAAGACAACCTTTCAAGAGCCTTGTCAGGGATATTGTGAGGATATCCATTAATGTTAGTAAAGTTATAAAGAGCAAAAAGATCATTCATGATGTTAGGCTCAACTTGTTCTTGAAACGACAAATTAATGTCAGAAATAACCTCTTTCCCAAGACTAGCAAGAGCTCTACTATGAGAAAGTCTATTTAACCTCTCTCTAAAACCCTTTCAAGATCAGGAGAGGGGCTAACTAGACCACTTGAATTTCTCCTAGTAGAAACTCTTGCAAAATTAGGATTGAGTGCAATCACCATTTGAGCAAGAATCTAAATCTAAAATTCAAATATGCCAAAACTTAAAGTTAGTCGATTTCCCAGGTACAAGAAGACTTGTCCCCGACAACAACGCCAAAAAATGTTATCGCTTGCCCCCTACACCTACCTATAGTTAACGGGAAAAGCCTTTAACCCCACAAGGTGTGGTTGGTGGCAAGGAATTCAGAGAAGGGGCTATCACCTATTCCCGAATCTCTCCGTTTAAGCTATCTCCTAGGTTAGCTATGAGGGGTGGTCCCTAAAGAAAAACTAAGTTAAAGATGTGAGTTTTCTAGGAAAATATTAGAGTGAGATTGGATTACTTTTGAAGATTCATGAACATTTATGAGCAACTTTGAAACACTGACAAACCATTTAACCAGTGCCTTTACAAATAACGTGCGCAAAAGTAAAAGAAATGCTCAAAGAGATGAGAACACAGTAATCCTGAAATGGAAACAAAAGACTGTTAGCACAAGATATTAGAAATGCTCTCAAGATAAATAGATTTATGAATCAAAGCATGAGAAACTATCTTGGTCATAAGAAAAAATTTAGTGTTCTACTTTTTGGAGAATGTAAATGAGATGATAGAAAAACTCAAATGTTAGACCAAGATCACAACATGCAATTAAATTTGTCACACCAAATAAGGGTATTTGCCAATGAAGCAAGATATATCAATCATCCATAAGCATAATGATCATTAAAATGACAACATGCAATGAAGTTGCAAAAGTAAGCAAATTTCCAAGTACCGTAGAATTTAACTCGTTGCAAAATTTAAGGACTTAAAATGCTTGCATCCAAAGTGCTTCTTGAGATAATATTTGCATGTGAATCTTTAAACCGTCAAAATAACAAAAAATTTGAGGACTCTGCAAGTAAATGTGATGAGATAGTGCTCTTGGTTTATTTTATTAATTACGCCGATAGCGTAACCCCCTATCGGAAGGAATAGTGCTCTTGGTTTATTTTATTAATTAGTTCGAAAACAAGGTTACAATTGAACTCTAATCCTCAGACCTCACCCTCGCCCAAATATTTGTATCTCACAGTGAGGACTCCATAGAGGTAGAGGGTCCCTAAAACGTCTATTCAACCAAATTAAGTTGGAGGTAAATTTTAGAGATGCAAGTCTAGTATGAAAAGTGAAATGCCTAAATGATATGAAAGTGAGTTTGCAAGTGCTATGTAAAAGATGAAGATGATTTAATTAAATATGCTTCATAGTTAGAATAATAACTCAAGTTGCTATAAATTGAAAGTGCTATGCTTCTTTACTTGTAGTATATTGTGAAACTTATCCAAATGAGAAATAGATCACAAAACATAAGTAAGTGATGACAAATGAGATTGCAAATTAAGAAATTAAAGAACTATGCGATTTGTGTTACTTCCCAATTAGAGCATGCATATGTGATGTGAAAGAAAACGGAAATGTCAAAACCACTAAGTCAATCCATCTATAAATTCTCTCATTTGAAATGAAGAGATAGGGATGCCAATGGATAAAACCCACGCTCCCACAACAAAAACATAAATTTTATTAATTTTACAAGAATGAAATGACCATGAGGTCTTTTCTAAACCAAAGAAAGTCTTTACAAATATTGAGACTATAGACTTTTCCTCGGTGAGAATTAAAAAAGAAGAAGAAGAAGAAGAAGAAGAATAAGAAAGAAAGAAAGAAAGAATTCAAAGTTTACAAATGGAGAAGAGAAGCTAAGCCCCTTAAATTCCCACAACCAAAGAAGAGAGAGTTATCCTCCTCATTTGAAATTCGTAGCCCAAAGGTCCTGCAACAACTTGTTAGTAATTTCCTGTAATTGTCCACTCAAGCTGTCACAAGAAAAAATTCGAAAAGAGGGCTACAAAACCAATCAAATATTAGATAGATAAAATTGCAAAATATTGTACAACAATTTACAAAGGGCTAAGCCAAAGAGTTCGAGTAAACTCTCCTCTTTGCTTAGTTATCTTCAAGCTCTTAGATAACAAATGAAAGCAATGAAGTATAATGTTTTAAAAGATGTTCAAATTTAGAAGTAGTCGGCTTGTATACAAGCTATGTCCCAAAACCCTTGCAAAACCACTTTGTAAGATAAGACTATGAAGGTTCAAAGAACAAATGAGAGCTCCTTTGAGAATGTATCAAGAGTGGGTTGGTCTCTCCAAAGACTTCCCCCAACACTTGATTCTTTGATCCCAACATGATGTTCCCTCTACAAAACTTCAATCAAGAATTAGTTTTATATAGATCTAGCAATAAACAATGATAAGAAACTCTAGAGATTTATTTGAAACCAACTAGAGCATTCTATACCTAGAGCATACTCCTAAATCAAATGTTAATGTAAGATAGCTCTACATTAACAAATCTACAAGAGCATATGGAAACAAATTAGATTAAAGCACGAGTAAAAATAATTATACCAATGATCAACAATTCATCACACTCCAAAAGGAGGAACACCTCATGAATGAAACCCCAAAGTCTTTATTGATATTTCTGAAAGTGTACAAGGTAGCAGCGCTTTTGCAAGCACAATAGCTAGTAAACAATGATTACAATATGAGAGCCCATGGCTCTATTATATAGAAAGTTGGAAGCAAATCCCAATGAAGAACCATATGCCAAGTGGTGAGAGGGAGGAGATCTCAAGGAAAATTCGAATTTGGTAAGTGGAGTCCAATGCCATGTGTAAAATTCGAATTCTCGCAAGTGGACATAATTTTCTTCTTCTCTTATGTGCCAAATTCGAATTTTATGATGGAATGACATGTATATGGTTGGTAACCCATGTAGGGACAATTTCCCACATAAATATCCACCAAATATTCTCTCAAATCCTCCCAAATATGCACTAACTTCACAAATTCGAATTTCCAAGTAAGCAGCTTTCATTTAATGCTGAAAATTCAATTTTATTTGAGCACATTTTTTCCTTGATTTTAGGAGTCCACATCATCTTAGGACTTCACTTTAACTCTTCCATAATTTTCCACCTCATTTAGCATGTGTGGATATTTATTTTTCTCCATTTATTTAATTTCTGGCTTAATTAATTGCCAGATTTCCCACTAAACTTAGAAAAAGTGGGTTTTGAGGGTTCAAAACACATTTTTAACCCCTCAAAGTGTGTCATAGTAGAAAGTTGAGTGTGAGAGGTGTAATTTTGATTACTCATACCCCATACAAATTCTCTAGCCAACACTTATTACAATTCAATTACAATTTTTATTGCAATTTTCAACTTGCGGGAAATCTAAAAAATTAAAAAATCACTACCTAGATCTAACCAAATTCCACGAAATTTTCTGTGTGATCTAGTATGGTAATATACATTGAATCTAGACACTAGGCCTCACCCTATGCTTCTTAAACCCTTTTTACCTAGACTCATATCCCACTCACCATATATGTGACATCTTGGGATATATATATAAAGTCCTTTTTAAAATTGTATGATCCATTGAGGAAGATCGCTTAGTAAATTGGGGGTATATCAAAAATCCCTTTAAACACACAAGATGACTGAGTATTTTGGAGTTGCTTTGATTTGCGGGCATCCAAGGTTGCACACTATGCTCGTGGGTAAACCTTCAGAGTGTGGGGTTGGCCTTAAATTTTATAAATGTGACGTGGGTGGAGTTTTGAGATAAGATCAGAAGGGTTCCAATAATACATCGACCTTGTTCACATTTTAGCTCCAAAACTAGGGAAAAATTCCACCAAATGAGGGGAAATTACAAGGAATGGTTTCAACTGTTAAAGATTTCCCCTTTCAATATTGTTCGTAAGATCAATCAATATTGTATGATGTGTTCCATTAGAAAGAAACCATTTGAGTGAAAAGCTTTATGAACTGAATGAATTCAATGCATTAGGGTTATATTAAAAAAAATGGTAGAGTTAGGCCGAATTTAAAACAAAGGCTTATCCTAGAGAAGAAAATGTCATGATGACTTATTGGTGTCAATCTAAATAAAATTCCTACGTTTATAGTAAAATAATATGGAAACAACCTATTATATACAAAAATACTAGACCACCCTAGTGGTTAGGTGAAGTAAATATTTAATATTTGGCCATTGACAAGGAGCTCTTCCAACCTCCCATCTAGAGATTTTAGTCAAAGTGTTATGACTGAGCTGCTGCTCAATCTGAAATGGTCCAAGCTAGAGCCTTTGCAATTTTGTGTGTTTTCCTTTAGGTTCTCTGGCCTTGTCCCATTTCAATGCCAAGTCTCCCACTTGAAACCTTTTGTTTCCTGCAACTCTTTCATCAAAGCAACGCTTCACAGTGGCTTGAATTTCATGGAATCTATGTTTTGATTTTTGATGTTCCTCTTCTAACTTGAACAATGTGTCGATGTTGTTGAAAATGGTTGTTATTGATGTCAAAGGTTTTCCAAATTAAAGAGAAATATACATAGTCAAATAACATATTTCGATATCTTTCCATCAGCGGATGGAACTGCCTCTAATTCCATAGGAATGAGGAGATAATAAATATTTTGTTAAGATGACCCAACCAAAGTACACGTAGACTCCATTTGAATACCCTATATTTGAAGGAATTTTAATCCATTTACGTAGCTCAAATGGGAGAATAGGATATATGGTTGTAAATATTACTCTTGAGACTTTCCAATGATATATGGAACACTGTTATCTTCTCACAATTGATGATAAATTATTTTTTGAATATTTATTATATATTCTTCCAGTTGCACAAGCTGGCCCAACTAGTGGACAAGTCAGCCTAGCTAGTGGACAAGTCGACCATAGATGCAATATAAATAGGTGCGTGAAGGAGCAAGCCTAAGGTTCATACCTAAATAACTAGCAAGAAGTGAAGTGAAAGCCGAGTTGGAGAAGCTCTCTGTATAAGGCTTTTTGCTAGAATTTTCGAGAAGGGTTTATATTTTGTTTGAGGCTTGTTGAGGCCAAGTACTGCTATTAAGGATGCCAAGTTCAAGGTTTGTTGAGGAGGCCGAGTTCTATTATTAAGGAGGCCAAGTTCAGGGGTTGTTCAACTGAGTTCTATTAGACCTGTTCTAGTTTGAGGCTGAGTTATAGTCTTGGTTAGAGGTCGAGTTGTAGTCTTGGCAAGGTGAAGAATTATAAACCTATTCTGGTTGGAGGTTGAGATTTGTTGGAGGCCGAGTTGTAGTGCTTATGGAGGTTGAATTATATTCTGATTTAGGTATAAGATGTTAGGAAGGCATACTGTCTTTTGAACAATTTCAGAGCTTGGAAATTTGTAAGTTGGTGCTTAGAGAGGATTTGTTTTCTAATATTCTTGATGAGTTGGAGCTTACAATTTTCGTAAGTTGGCACGTACAAAGGATTGGTGTCCTCACAAGTGGTTGTAATAAATTCAAGACTGTTTAAAAATAATTCAAGCATTCGTTTTTCAATTTTGGATTTCTACTTTTATCTCTGTGTTCATGCATTGTGTTGATGATTGATTATGTGATATCATTTCAGTCTTGAGATTAATAAAGTGAAATAATTTAATTTGTGTGGATTAAATTTGTATCTTGGAAGGTGGTTCTACATAGATCATGTGCCATGACATGCAACCAACCATCTCAAATAACTCCTACAATGATTATTTAATTAATTCCATAAGTCAAGACTTTAGAAAACATTTTAGTTTAACTATTTGATTTGTTAGCCACCTTTTTTGAAAAGGTAAAAATGCCAACTGTAGATTAAGTCGTAGCCCTTGATTTCAAAAGATGAGATGAAATATTATCCATCAATATCTTTGTAGATTAGGGTTAAACACTTTATAAAGGGATTTCGAGATGTAGAGGAGATCATTCAACTGGCACGCGTGGGAATTCATCTAGAAATAATGTTTTGATAGTTAGGGTAACAATGTGCAGGTTAAGACACTAGGGAAGCATATAGGGAAAATATCATATTAGTGACTAGGTCAAGTAAAGGAGGTTGTACAACCACGAGCTTCCTGGGCCATACATGCCGAAATGTGTTGTGTGCAGACGTTGATTTGTTGGGCCATACAATGTTGTGTAGGCGTTAATTTGACTTAGGTTTGCTAGGACAAATTGATGTAGCAATTTTCAGTTGTAAAGGTTTGCTGTAAAATAAATTTCTAAAGCTGAATCAAAGTCCACCATTTTTTGGTTTTCCACACTTTGGGGTTTTTAGGGTATATTTGTCTCATTCTTTTATGTGTGTTTGGCTTTGTGATGTTTTGCTTCTACTATTTATGCTAGTTAAGAACCTACAATATTCACTATTACAAATCAATTTAGAAAGCTTCTTTCATTGATTTTTTGTGAATATTTTTTGAACATGAAATATGTAGCTGGGTTTTAAAGAATTATCAATGTGATAATGATTCACCTCCCTCTAAGTATCACTATGTATTTCCAACAGACGAGGCATTTCATGGTAGGGAATTTGATTTCCTGAGAAGATTGAGATAATTGAAATGATGGCAAGAACATATTCGAAGGTAAGATTTCTTCTTGACCATAAACTAAGAAGAATGGAGAGTTATTGATGGAAGCTTTGGCGGTGGCTGTCTTCTTAAAGGGCATAGGGAAGAATATAATGCCAATTTACGTAATGTTGAAATACAATCATTTTAAGAATATTAATCAAATTATTGTTTCATGTCTCAACCAAACCATTTAATTGTGGGCAGTATTTCACTGAGTATTTAATCTTTATTCCATTTTCCAATGCAACTTATGTGAGCTTTAAAGAAGAGAAGTAAGTGACATTATCAAATACTAATGAGTCATGAACCCAAAATGTTAGGTCCCTATATTACTAGTGTATTCCCTTATTGTTGTTAGTGTAGCCCCCTTATTGTTATTGTTGTACCCCTGTAATCCCTATATTGTTATTATTGTGCCCTTACATTATTATTGTTAAGTCGACTAGGATTATATTGTGACCCCATCGACTCCTATATATACAAAGGATATTTTTTCATTTTTATCATCCAAGATTTGTTCATTTATGTAATGTAAAGGAGGTTCCCCCCTAAAAGTGGCTGATTTCTAAGGCGTTGATCTCTCTTTTCTTCTATTTTTGGAGCTGGTTTCATAACATTTGGTATCAAAGCTTTGGATTCTAGGGTTTCGCTGCTCCAAACAGGTCATCGTGGAATTTTCGCTATAATTTTTTTTCTACGAGGGGTCAGACAATAAAAATAAAAAAACCCATCTCGAAGAAATCCAGAGTAAATTCGTGTAAAAATTTCAGATCTTGGTTCGTAATATTTTTGGAGATATGATTTGTGGAAGTTTGGGTTTTCGCAAGCTCCCGAATTTCATCTAAAAGAGGTGACCTTGGGAAAATTATCATAACTCTCTCTTTGAGCATCGGATTGGAAACCCGTAAAAAGCAGCCAATTCAAACAGACTGTAGTTTTCTGTTTATCAATTTCAAAGCCGAAGGAGGAAACAATGACACGTGGCACGTTGTACAAGTTCACTCTACGGAACTAGTCCATAATTAGGTCATTGTGGGAGATTAGACATAATTTTATTTTGAAGAATCCAAATCAGGTAAGACCTGTGGCATTCAAAAGGATATTCAAAGGGCTACTACAAGACCCAATTTAAGATATTGAAGATCTGAAATCAAAAATATAATTCAGTTTCAATATCGAGCTCCTCAAAAGTAAGAAAAATGTGTGTAATTTTTTTTTTCAAATTGCATAAGTCTTGTTTGAAAAATTAGTTTGAAGTGATTCCAAGGGCATATTGAAGCATAGATATCAATATTGGGTTTTAAAATCCCCCATAAAAATAATTCAACACCCATTAATCCCTGAGAATACTCTACTATGTCTCATGAAGAGGAAGAACTGCAACATGATATATCAAAATTACAAGAGCAAGTGCACCAAATTTCGCTCTCACAAAGAGCAACAAAAAATGAAATGGAAGTTTTGAAAAAAGACGTGGAAGCAAAGATGGATTTTTTGAAGAAGGGTGTGGAAGCTAATATGGATGGTTTTAAGAAAGGTGTGGAAGCTAATATGGATGGTTTGAAGAATGGGATGGAAGACATGGAAGAAAAAATGAAAGACAACATGGAAGACATGAAGAATGATCTAAAAACAGACATGGAAGGTTTGAAAAAGTTTATAAAATAAATGATTCCTAATGGCGAAATTTTTTAGGATATTCCAACACATAGGAAATAGTTAAGAATAACTTAGTCTAGTGTAGAGTTACGTAAAGTGTGTTTCTTTACCATGTACATTTGTAACCTATAATTCGACGGTCACAATTTGTAGCGATCCGACGGTTATCTCTCATTTCGGTATTAACGACACTTGATCCGTGGCTTAACACCCGATTGTTCCATGATCTCTATTTAAAGAGCATGGAGGGTCATTTTTTTGGTAACTATTTATGAGAGAAACATATGTAACATTTTTTTTTGTATTAATAAATTGCCTGAAGTGGCCGCATTGGCTCAGGCCATGGACTGTTTCCCTCTTTGAGGGTTTTAACCACGTGATTATATTGGTGTAATGATTTGTGATCTGTTTGTGAGTAGTGACCTTTGATTCTTGATCTAAGGAACTTACCCTGTAAATTCCTACATGGTATTAGAGCTATTTTGAGGGCCGCATCCGTAGTTGATCAAAATCGGAAGTCGGTTTGACTGCATGTGAATGGTGTTTTGTAGATCTACTATTTATGAACATTTTTGGGCTTGGAGAACTGCTCTGTTGTGTCCGGAGCATCTGTTATAGTGAGGAATGCCTTTTGTTTCACGCGAAAATGTTTCCGGCTACCCAAGTTATGACAGTTTAGATATGGAGGTATAAAGCATCTATTTTGCAGTTATATTTGTTAATAGTTCTGCTTATTTCAATTTTTCTGTTTATTTTTGGTATTAAGGTTTTATTTATTTGCCAGATCTATACCCTCTTCTCTGTGTATTCTCTTTGCTGTGCGTTGCGTGCGATCTCGGCAAATCAGAAACATGAAAAATAGATTTTTTTTGCTACGTATGCTCTTTCCTCGCGTCTTTGTGCGATTTCGGGAAATAAAAAATAGTGAAAAAAGTGATAGTTTCCGGTAAGGCTAATCGAAAATCTGACATTCTTCCGTAAGACTTTGCATTTTGGTATTTTTATTTGTTATTTATTTTATTTTATTTATTTTTATTTTTATTTTTTTTTCGCTCGGATTTTTGTGTTTTTTGTGTAAGAAAAGGCACGCACATCGAAGAGTTAAAAAAAAGAAAAAAAGAAAAAAAGAAAAACCGCCCTTCCTCCTTTCAAACAATAACATGATCCTTTTATTATCTCACTTGGTGAGGGGTTAGTTTATGAGAACAGAGGCCTTGGGTTCAAGTCTCCTTCTCAAGCTTCTTTTGTAAAATTTTTTTTGTTAAAAGAGGTGGATTTTTTTTTTTTTAAAGCCACACTTCATCCCGTTCTCGTAACTATTCGGCATCTACAACTTAGATTTTTGAAAAGGCATAACTTCTTCATTCGAAAGCCGTTTTTCGAACCGTTTTTTTTGAAACGACCATCTTTCCATTGGAGTAGTTAGTTTCAACTTTCTCAGCTTCAGTTCAAAAAAAAAATGGAAAGTGCATGCCTGATTATTCTTAACAGCACCAATTATTTCCAATGGCTACCTCACATGGTAGATATAATTATAAGTAAAGGGCTTTATAGAATAGCCACAGGACAAGAAAATAAACCTTATGATGATGATAAAGCTGCTAAATGGGAAAATAAACAAGATCAAGCACGAGGGTTGATAGGAATGTCCATTGCTCAAGATCTTCGATTTCATATCCTTGACATTGACACCCCTGATGAAGCCTTGGAAAAGTTAAAAATTGTTTTTGGCATTCAAAATCAAATCAGGGCCCACCAGCTTGAAAATGAGTTGCTTACTTTGGACCCCAATAATTTCTCCTCCATTGAAGATTTTTTGTCCAAATTCAAGACCCTCAAAATTATTTTAGATGGTTGTAAGTCCAAAAAGGACGATGGTAGCCTTATCTATTGTATTCTTGCTAAGCTTGGCCTTGCATACTCTGTATTTGTTTCTGCCTTCCATTCCACTAGAGAAGTCATCATTTCTTCAGGAACCACCTACAAGAATCCCTCTTTTGATGGCTTTTGTGATTCTTTGATAAGAGAACAAGAAATTTTTTTATACCTTGGTCTTATCACTGCTGTAAACGCTTCTAAGAAAGTCTTAGTAGCCCAACAACAACCATATCAAAAGAATCCCAAGAAGAAGTATTCTAAAAAATATGGGCCTAAACCAAACAAGGGCCCTAAGCAATTTCAGCCGCAAACTGAAAAATAAAATCACGAAAATAATAAGGCAAATCAAAGCAAAGGGAAGAAGATAGATAGACATTGCAACTTTTGCAATCGGGATGGCCATATAGAGTTCAAATTTTTTAAGAAGACGAAAGCCTTAGAAGTAGCAATGGAGAAGCACAACATCAATTTGGAACACTCTTCACCTTCATCTTCAGGCATGGCACTTTCTGCTTGTGGTTGTCAAACATCAAGATCTAGTTATGCATTAAATGTATCTTCTTCTTCTCCTTCTCATGAGTGGCTCATTGATTTTGGAGCTTCTTACCACATGGCTAAAAATAAATCCATGTTTTATTCTTTAAATGATTGTAACACCAAACCTATTTATGTTGGTGATGATAGATCTCTTAGTGTTCTAGGATCTGGAACCATTCATCTAGATAATGGTCATTTTACTGATGTACTATGTGTTCCTACCTTTTCACGCAACCTTCTATCTGTTTATCAAATAACTCATTTAGGTGAAGGGAAAATAGTAGAATTTTCACCTCATGATTTTGTAATCAAGGACCTCAAAGATCCTAAAAATATTTTAGCTACTAGCATTGCTGATGATTCCACAAGGTTGTATAAGTTTGACAACTTTGGGTCATCATGTCTTCCCTCTGTTTTTGTTGCACATAATGATGATGTGAGCAAAATTTTGCATGAGCGATTTGGTAACTTAAACTATCGGTCTCTTTAAACTCTATGTAAGGAAAATATGGTGACGGGCCTTCCTATGGTATCTTGCCGAGATGGTGTTTGCTCCGAATGTGTACTCGGAAAACATCATCGGGATAGTTTTGACAAACGTACCTCTTGGCATGCTTCAACCCCTTTGCAACTTGTGCACATTGATTTATGTGGTCCACTTCCTGTTGTTTCTTTCTCTGGTTGCAAGTAATTCTTAACCTTCATTGATGATTTTTCTAGATGGACTTGGGTATATTTCTTAAAACTCAAGAGTGAAGTTTTTAACATGTTCTTGGCCTTTAAGGCCTTTGTTGAGAAACAATCTGGACATCAAATTCTTAAGCTAAGATCAGACAATGGCGGAGAACATGTTAACAACAAATTTATCAACTTCTGCACTGAGCAAGTCATTCAATTGCAACATACTGTTCCATATACTCCACAACAAAATGGCGTAGCTAAAAGGAAGAATCACACCTTAAAAGAAATGGCTAATTGTATGCTTCAATCTAAAGGACTTGGTCTCAATTTTTGGGCAGAAGCCATTAACTGTGCAAATTACATAGTAAATCACACTCCTACCAAGGTTTTAAAGAATATAACTCCAGAAGAAGCTTGGAGCTCAATCAAACCATATGTAAGTGACTTTCGTGTTTTTGGAAGTGATGCTTGGGACCATATTCCAGATGCAAAACATAAAGCCTTAGAACCTAAGAGTGAAAAATGCATTTTTTGTTGGATATTCTGAAGATGTCAAAGGATATAGACTTCTTCAACCAAAATCCAAAAATATAATCCTTAGAAGAGATGTAAAATTTGATGAAAATATATCGGCTTGCGAGCCTAGTTCGGCGGGTGTGCCACCTTTGGCCTGCGAGCCTGATTCGGCATATGTGCCACCTCTCTCTCTGTCTTCCATTTTTAATAGCATTCCTTCTAGTTCAGATGATGACAACGAGGATGACAATCCTCCTCCACCTCTTGAAATTGTTCCTTATACTCCACCACTTCCAAGATGGGTCCGCGTTACTCGGGATGCAACAGGTTCTCTTGTAGGTGACCTTGCCGATCAATGATGTGCACATTCTCAGTTCGAAAGAGCTTCTTCCTTATTGGCTCAAGTTCTAGAAAATCCTGATCCAGAAACCTTTGAAGAAGCCTCCGGTCATCTAGCTTGGGATGAAGCTATGAATGAAGAATATCGTTCCTTATTGGCGAATGATACTTGGGATCTTATTCCTCTTCCAAAAGGAAGAAAACTTGTTAGATGCAGATGGGTTTACAAAACAAAGTTTGGACCAGTTGGAAAAGTGGATAGACATAAAGCTCGTCTTGTCGCTAAAGGATTTTCACAAGTTGAAGGCATTGACTATACTGAAACCTTCTCCCCTATTGCCAAAATGAATTCTATCCGCCTTGTTCTTTCCCTTGCTGCCTCCTTTAAATGGGAAGTCCATCAGATGGATGTTAAATCTGCCTTCTTACATGGAGATTTACATGAAGAAATTTACATGGAACAACCCCCTAGCTTTATCCAAAACGACTCTAGCCTTGTTTGTCGCCTTGGGAAATCTCTCTATGGTCTCAAACAAGCTCCTCGGGCTTGGTATGCCAAAATGGATAGATTTATAATAGATAATGGATTTTCTAGGTGTCATTCTGACAACACTATCTACACCAAGAAAGTGGGTAAGTCCTTCACCATCCTTGTTCTTTATGTTGATGATATTATCCTTACTGGTAGTGAACCAAACCATATAAACCATGTGAAGTCTAGCCTCAAAAATAAGTTTGAAATGACAAACTTAGGACACTTGCATTATTTACTTGGTCTTCAAGTCTTGCAATCCAAGAAAGGAATTACCCTCTCTTAGTCAAAGTATGCCTGTGATCTTCTACACCACTTTCACATGGAAGACCGTAAGCTAGCCCCTTCTCCCTTTCAGTCTAGAGTCAAGCTTTTAGCCACTTGTACTACTCCTGAAGTTGATGCTACCTTATACCATCAACTTGTTGGTGAACTTCTATATCTAACCCATACCCGTCCTAACCTTTCCTTTGCCATTGGTCTTGTTGCTCGGTTTATGCACCAACCCCATGAAAGTCACTAGAAAGAAGCTAAAAGAATACTTCGATATATTCGAGGTACAATTCAGTTCAGGATTCAATACAGTGCAGGAGCATCTCCATTGTTGATTGGTTTCACTGATTCTGATTGGGCTGGTGACCCTGATGATCGAAAGTCTACTGCAGGATATGTATTCACTCTTGGTTCATGACCTATTACTTGGTCTTGTAAGAAACAAAGTGTCATCTCTCTTTCTTCAGCAGAAGCAGAGTATCTTGGTGCAGTTGAAGCCAGCAAGGAAGCCATGTGGCTTCGTCAGATCCTGTCTAAATTTGGTCTTCATCAGCAACATACAACTACAATTTAGTGTGATAATCAGAGTGCCATTCAGCTATGTAAAGATCCAGTTCAACATCAGCGTATGAAACACATTGAACTCCACATACACTTCATCAGAAAGCTCATTCATGATCGTGTTCTTGAAGTGCAGTATTGTCTAACCATTGATCAAGTAGCCAATATCTTTACGAAGGCTCTCATAGAAGGGGAGTTTACCAAGCTTCGATCTATGCTTGGAGTTCAAGAAAGTTGTCATTAAGGGGGGATAGGCTCTAATGCCTCCTTCCTTCTCCTATTGTGTCACTTTTGGAAATCCTTCAATCCTATCCCAATTTGTTCTTAAGGGGGGATGTTAGGATATTTCGACACATAGGAAATAGGCTCCTTTTGTGTCACCTTTGTAAATCCTTCAATAATATCCCAAGTTGTTCTTAAGGGGGGATGTTAGGATATTCCAACACATAGGAAATAGTTAAGAATAACTTAGTCTAGTGTAGAGTTAGGTAAAGTGTGTTTCTTTACCATGTACATTTGTAACTTATAATCCGGCGGTCATGATTTGTAGTGATCCGACGATTATCTCTCACCTTGGTATTAACGACACTTGATCCGTGGCTTAACACCCGATTGGTCCATGATTTATAATTAAAGAGCATGGAGGGTCATTTTTCCGATAACCGTTTATGAGAGAAACATATGTAACTTTTATTTTTATATTAATAAATTTCCTGAAGTGGCCGCTTTGGCTCAGGCCGTGGACTGTTTCCCTCTTTGAGGGTTTTAACCACGTGATTATACTTGTGTACTGATTTGTGATCTGTTTGTGAGCGGTGACCTTTGGTTCTTGATATAAGGAACTTAACCTGTAAATTCCTACAAAAATATAGTAGAGGAAACTCATGATGAGAACAAAATAAATGTTAATCATGATTTCATAAATTCTAATGTTGGATTGAAGACCCACCATATTCCAAAGGTCGATATGAGGAAGTTTGATGGCAAGGATCCTGTAACATGGATACTACAGATGGAGAAATATTTTGGTCTCAATAATTTGCAAAATGCACAAAAGGTACACCTTGCAACTTTATATTTAGAACAAAATACATTTGTATGGTATCGATGGATTTTCTCCCGTAAAAAAATTGTCACTTGGTCAATTTTTACGGAGGGAATGATAGCACATTATTAGGATACAAAGAGCAACACCTTCTTTAGCCAATTGATAAATCTAAAAAAAAAGGGTTCAACGATGGAGCACATTGAAGATTTCCAAAAATTGAATATAAGGGTAGCTGTTATTCTAGAGGAACACAGGATTGATGTCTTCATAGGGAATTTAAAGGATAACATCCAACATGAGGTTCGCCTTTGGGAACTTGATTCCTTGGAGAAGGCATTCAGGTTGACAAGAAAATTTGAATGTAAAATTATGGCAACAAGGAATCCTACCAGTACTCACATCTATAAAGATGGAAGTGTTGCTACTCCTAGACTTCCACAACCTACAAGGTTGACACCACAACAATTGGAAGAAAAAAGAGCAAAAGGGCTTTGTTACAGTTGTGATAGCAAATACACTAAAGGTTATAAGTGTGCTGAGAAGAAAATGTTTTACATAGATTGTGAAGAGGAGGAAGAAAATGAACAAGAAACTTCAAAAGAAGAGGATATACACCAGGAACCAATCCTAGAGAAAGAAGAAATGGTTCCAACCATACCCTGTAATGCATTGGCAGGAATTACCACTCCTCAAACTCTCAAGATAGAAGGGCATATCAAGTAGAAAAGGGTAATAGTGTTGATTGACTTTGGTAGTACCCATAATTTTATTCGTTGTAAGGTAGCCAAGGAATTGAATTGCTTTTCTATACCCAGAACCAGAATGTCAAGTGATGGTTTCAAATGGAGGAACTATAAATTACTCTAGAAAATGCCATATTATAAAGCTAACCATGGGGTAATGTGTATTGAATAGTCCATTTCTTTCCATTCCAATGGAAGGTGCTTATGTTGTACTAGGAGTACAATGGTTACAATTTTTGGGGACAATAGCTTTTAATTTTCAAGAACTTTTCTTGAATTTGTTTTCGAGAAGGAAAGGAAGCTAAATTACAGGGTATCGCAGGGAAGCCGGGAATGATAATAACCTCTAATGTCATGACAAAGCTTCTGAAGAAAAACAACGAGGCGTAATTTCACAATTATGCTCACTAGAAGTTCCAACATCAAAATCATCTATTTCTCTAGATCTCCAAAAAGTCTTGGATGAAGATGCACTCTCAGAAAGCATGAAGAGGTGGAAGCATTGCTTTGTGCCATTTATTTTATCCAAACAGATTGGATAACCAAAGCAAGGGATGAATGGAAGAAAGAAGAAGAAGTGTGGACACTCATTCAAAAGTTGCAGCAAGATCCTACGACGTCTCATACATTTAGTTGGAAAAATGATTCCTTATGGTACAAATATCGCTTATATATTTGTAAGAATTCCCAACTAAAACAAAATATTATTTTGGAATTGCACACTTCTCCCTTAGGAGGACACTTAGGATTTTTAAAAACTTACCACAGGGTGAAGAAATACTTTTTTTGGGATGGCCCTAAATATGATATTCAAAATTTTGTGGCAGAATGTTTGGTTTGCCAGAAAAATAAATTTGAGACAATTAGGACCTCGGGTCTTCTACAACCTTTATCCATTAGAAGTCAACGTTGGGAGGATATTTAATGGATATTATCACAGGTTTACCTAAGTCTGAAGCAAAGAGTGTCATCATGGTGGTAGTTGATAGACTTACCAAGTATGCACACTTTTGTGCATTATCTCATCCATTTAAAGCAAGTACATTTTCTACTACATTTATGGAAACAATTCAAAAGCTACATGGAAACCCAAATATTATTGTAAGCAACATAGATCCCATTTTTACTGGAAATTTTTGGACGGAATTATTTTCTTGTTTGGGTACTCAACTAGCTCATAGCTCATCTTATCATCCTCAATCCGATGGGCAAACTGAGATAATGAACACATTTTTGGAAGGATATCTTCGTTGTTTTGTATTTGATAAAAAAACACAATGGGTCAAGTGGTTACCTCTGGCTGAATGGTGGTATAACACTTCCTTCCATAATGCAAAAAAAATGACCCCATTTATGGCACTTTATGTATATCATCCACCGTCCATCACATCATATTCAAGAGAAAATTCTAAGGTTCAAGCAGTGGAAGATCACATCGAGCATCAAATACAAGTTCTCCAACTCTTAAAGGATAACCTAAATTTGGCACAAAATCGAATGAAACAACAGGCATATCAACATCACAGCGAGAGGAATTTTGATGTAGGATACTTGGTTATTTTACGGTTAAAACCATACAAATAAATGTCCATCAAGCACGCTAATAAGAATAATAAATTATCACCAAAGTAATATGGTCCTTACAAGGTGTTGCAAAACATTGATACTATGGCATACAAATTAGAGCTTCATGTTTCTTCTCGAGTGTATCCAGTTTTCCATGTTTCATGCTTAAAGAAGGTTATAGGTGACAAAATTCCAGTTCAAAAAATATTTCCAGAACTTGATGAGGAAGGAAAAATCATATTGGAACCTGAAGCAATCATGGAAACAAGAACTCGAAAGCTACGAAATCGATCAATTTCAGAGTATCTTATCAAGTGGAAGAACTTACCCACTGAAGATTCTACATGGGAGGATGAGAATTTTATACAGAAGCATCCAAAGCTACTCAAGCGTTGAGGTCAACACTTTTTTGAAGGAGAGGGGCATGTTAGGTCTCTATATTACTAGTGTAGTCCCTTATTGTTGTTAGTGTAGCCCCTTGATTGTTATTGTTGTACCATTGTAACCCCCATATTGTTATTATTGTGCCCTTACATTATTATTGTTAGGCCAGATAGGATTATATTGTGACCCCATGGAATCCTATATATAGAAAGGAGGTTTTTTCATTTGTATCATCTGGGATTTTTTCATTTATGTAATGTAAAGGAGGTTGCCCCTTCGAAGTGGCTGATTTCTAAGGCGTTGATCTCTCTTTTCTTCTATTTTTTGAGCTGGTTTCATAACACAAAACCTGGTGATAATGTTATGAGTGAATATGTACATCACTTGATTTTTTTTTACTTCCTTAAGGGGCAAAAATTCAGTCGACCTTGTGAAGTAGCATGTTGCAGTTAGGATATACTTATGATGTTGTGAGAATTTGGTGTTATCTCCCCAATTATATCCAATCCCCATTGTTGAAAGGGCCTTTCTAGTTCCACTGGCTGAACATGGAGTGCAATTTTATTTCACATATTTGAGCCTTATGACATGTTTCACACTTGCAAACATACACATGTGCATCTCTAAATAGGGTTGGCTAGTAGTAATCGACACAAAGAATCTTATGAGGTACTATATCCTCCGAAAAGTCCTCTAGTGGGTACTTCATGTAGATCCTTTAGAATCTTATCTAAATACGACTTATTTAAGCATACAAGGAGGAAATCATCATAATTACCATGAAAAAGGACTCCATTGACAAGCTAATATGAAACGACTTTGAGCCTAAGGTCCCTTTGATGTGTAGGTGTAAGATGAGTAGGGGACAAACCATGAGTGAGATAATAATTGAGTTCATAATGCCAATAATTGGTTAAGGAAAGAATGTAGCAATTTAATCTTCAACCAAGGATGCTACATTTTCCCATCCTCTATTGATAGTCTGACCATCATTATTTTATACCACTTGTTTTCATAGGATTTTCTCTCTAACAATTTTGGCAGGCTTTATCCTTTTGTATAAGTAAATTCATAACCACAGGGTAGGGAACAATCACTTTGGTTCTTGATTTGAGAAGATATGGCCTGAAATGCTTCATTGATTTGAAGACTAGGAAGGGTTGTTCATCAAACTCTAGATATATAAGTACTTCCCCATGGATTCTTTAACTCATAAAAGCAACTAGAAATTCATTGCCTTCTAGATATTTCTAATTTAATACTGCGACATGTGATCTTCTGAAACATACATGTAGATAATGAAATCTTAGTTATAATCTGGTCTTAAAAGGGTTCGTGCCTCAATGATCACCTCTTTTATTTTTGAAAATTCATCCTTTTTCTTAGACTTCCACTTGAATTCAATGCCTTTCTTAATCATTTATGTCAAGGGATTTAGCACTTCTACAAAGATAGAGATGAATCTCCTGATAAAGTTGATTTTTCGTAGAAAGGGCTGCATCAATTTATTACTACACAGGAGTTCTATCTTGGCCGTTGCTTCCATTCTCTCGAGTTCAATCATCATTCACGATCTAGACATGATAAATCCTAAGAAATTACCTTCAGTGATTGTGAAAATGGAATTTTTGGGGTTTAAGGAAATCAAATACTTTCAACATCTATCAAAGATCTCCCTGAAGTCAGAAAAATGGTCATCCATATTGTTTGAATAAACTGTTATATCATCAAGGTACACAACCACTGTTCTGTCGATGAATCCTCTAAATTCTATGTCCATTTTCCTTCAGAATGTAGCTACTGCATTAATGAGGCCAAAAGGAATCTTTATATGCACATACATTGCCCACTCTGTGCTAAAATAAGTCTTCAGTTGATCAGGGCATGATACTAAAATTTGGTTATATCTCGAAAAACCATTTAGTAGGGAAAGACAAATTTGACTATAGATTGAAGGATATTCTCCATAGGTGAAACTAGATAATTATCTTTAGGTGGAATCTATTTAACTTTCTGAAGTCTACTTAGTTATATATCATCATTTATTTCTCTGATTGGAACCAAATTAATGACCCATTCAATATGTCTTTTAGGAAAAATGATCTTCACAACTAGAAGCTTGTTTAATTCTTTTTTGACTATTCATTCCAGAGAAGGGAACATTTTCCACATCTTTTGTTGAACTACCTTAGCACCATCCTTTGTAGGCATCACGTGCTGGATGATCTTTGTATCAAAAGTTTTTAAATCATCATATTTCCATGCAAATATATCATTTTACTCTTTTGAATAATTGGATGAATGCTAATATTTCTATAGGAGTACAACCTGTTTCCAAATGTCCATTCCTAGGATACTCTTTAGTCCCTAAATTTATGACCTCATCATTAGGGAAATTTTGAGGTCTAAAATGGGCCTCCTAAGAAAAATGTACAACCAAAGTAAAATTTATAAGAACCAATAAGATTCAAGATGATGATGTCAACCACAGGAGATGATTCACCATTTTTGGAGTAAAAAAGTAAAAAAATAAAAAAATAATAAAACAATAAAACTACTTTTTCAACTCGTATTTTCAACTTATATCCTCAAGGTTTTACTCAAATTTATAGTGGGAGTACTCGTTGGATGAAAAATTTAATTCATCATCCAAGGAGTACCCATGTTGCATACTTTCGATAGACTTTGCTACACGAAAAATGAGAAAACATGAAAAAATTTCATTGCAATCACACTTTTTCATGTATTTCTCATTTTTTGTGTAGTAGGGTCCATTGAAAGTATGGAACATGGGTAATTATTTCATGAGGAATCAAATTCTGCATCCAACGAGTGTTTCCACTCGAAATTTGAGTAAACCCATAGGAAGATAAGTTGAAAATAAGAGTTGAAAAAATAGTTTTTTCTTTTTTTCCCTCTTAAATTTGATGACAAATCTAATCTTATTTTATTATTTTCTCTATTGTTTTATAATTTCCTTAGGAGGTCCATTTTAGAACTCAAAATTCCCCTAATGTTTGAGGTAAAAAATGGACCTCAAAACAAAAATTGTACTAACAAAATTAACTTTAAGAGAACCTGTTACCCACCACCTGTTGGTGACACCCATAGGATAATTTTTTTTCCTATATTGTCTTCAACTGATAGCCATAAACCCCTTACATCCCCAAGATAGATTGATGTTCCACCATATCCGCCACCTGATCCCGAAATTATGCACCCTCACCCATCTGTCATGATCATATGTTTGATGGTGGGCCTTCCAACCCCGAAGGTATGGCTTTCATTATTTAGTTGGGTATTTTTGCTTACTTATTATGAAACTTCTAGGGATGGATTAGTGGGGGGATTTGGCAGAAATAATGAGCTTGGTTTGTACTCTTGTCCCCTTGTCCAAATTGGTGGTTAGCCTTTTATCCTAGTCTCGTGGGATCTCCTTTATTAGATATTAGCTTTAGGAGTGGCACTACATGAGAAATTCCGATTTTGGTTGCGTGGTCCTGCTTCTCAACACCACATACATCACTCCCCTCTACTCATCATAACTTATTTTCACATATTTCCCATCCAAGTCCACATTTTTCCTTTGGGTCCACAAGGATTTAGTATCCCCCTCCCGCTGTCCACACTTTGGGTCGGGCCTAGAACTTTTCCCTAGAGGTTGATGATTGCAAATACTTCAACCATCGTTATAGTCTCTTTATCGCAACACACCTTATTTAAAACAACCAAATCATAAAGCAATTCGATATAAGTGCGATTGCGCGGACCCGAAGATCCAACAAAGCCACAAAAATAAATCTCTAAAGTCCTATTAACTGCATCCGCTTGACTTTTTAATGCACATTTCGCATTTCGCATCACTTAACCGAAAACAAATTCATTATCACATAAAAGTTGCGATGTGCGATTTGCGCACATCACATTTCGCAGCATTTACGGGTAAATATCACAAATGGTAAAAGTTATATATGGCGATTTGCAAAATAACGACATTTAATTGCACGAGCATGCGAAATGATTTACGTCGTATCAAAACTAAATTCAAGATCTAACGGCTTAAAGTTGATTGATACATATTTTGTGTGAAGGTGTAAGAGATTTGATTTTTGAAATAATTATAGATGATTGTTGTTATATTTGAAAAGATTCATATCTATTCGTGCATGTTTGATATAAACGATGGATTTGACTCTCTATTCTCTATAATTTTAATGCTCTCCCTGTTTACTTGAAATCAGGAAACCATTTAACGGATTAAAGAAGATTGAAATGAGAAAGAAGGGAAAATATATTTCTCAAGCACTGCCTACTGAAGACTCAGACATGTCTCCCTTATTTTCAGATACTACCTGCAACAAGGATTGTGGCAGTTAATCATGGGAAACAATGTATAAACTGTTTGAAGAGGAAAATCCAAAGGTAATAACTAAAATATCCACAACATGCACGACATCTACTTCAGACACGATCTACTTCGATGGTGCATGTTCATTCGTCCATAAGGTAGCCACAACACTGAAAATTCTCCCTTACACCGACATGGTTAAGTGGGTAATTGACCACTTAAGCATAGATGATAGGAAATTCAAAGATTTAAAGGGAGAAAACATAGGGTCTTTTAGGGAAGAAGATTTACAAGCAAGGTACCATCTACCCTGCCTGTAGCAGAAATATGACAAGGCTTTTCTACAAAGTTTTAGAGCAAAGCATCCAGATCTCATGAAAGTTATCAAAGAATGGAAGGAAGACCAGGGAAAGTTGAAGCGATATAAACTCGGTACGTACCCAATTTCCCAAATTCCTTCCCCTTATTGTTATGCTGCCGGTATATTGTGTAGATTTTTTGCAAAACTCGATACCACTAGGTTTTCAGTAGAATGGGTTCCATTGATTGACGTAGTCGTTAATTACTCAATTCTGAATTGGGAAAACATATTATCTGATAGTTTATCCAAACACATCAAATAATATAGGAATAAAATGAGTATTTCATCTAGAGAGATACCTCCCTTTTATATGTCTGCCTATGTCATGGATGCAATCTGCTTTTCTTATAATTTTCCTACCATTGGATGGAAATGGACTACCCAAGACCCTACCCCAACCCATGTTTACCACATAGACCTTTGGGATTCAAGCTTCCACCTGAAATTTTATAAAATTTGTTATGGATTCATATTGCCTATGCACCAAATGATATTCAATAAGAAGGCCCCTAGGGTTTCTGAAGAGGCTAGCGCAAATATTCTTTCTGTGGCTAGGTGGTTTACAGAGGAGAATTTTACATATGTCGTAGTATTCGTGAGTTATGTTTCTCCCCACGTCCTACCATATTATGTTCTTGATAAGTTTCTTGCACGAGAGATAGCCTACCATCTTGTTAATGGTATCACTAGACAACTGAAAGATGCTAAGAAGGTCATTTGGCCTAATTTCCCTGTACAATGCGGCACTTTTGCACTTTTTGATATTGGCCATACCTACAAGGAGGCTTCCAATATTAATCTATTGAAATTAGAAGAAATTCAAAAGAGGTTATACGATCCAAATGATGTAATTACAAATTACACTACATAGCTCAAAATGAAGCCTTTTGTAAAGGAAATAGATGTATTTGATGATCTCTTCCAAGGCATGGAAAATTTTTCAGATATAACCAATTTTGCATCCAACCAACTGAGCCAAGATGATTTGGAAGAATTCCAAGTATATATAAATAAGAGACTGGAGAGAGTTCCTCTCAATTTGTTAACTATTGAAGATGTCAACAGGCCTACTCCAAGTATGAACTTGGATAATGAAGAAAAAGACATGTCTGAGGATGAATCAGGTCAATTAGAGCATCAATCTCACAATTTGGATCACTCCGAAAATGAATCCAAATCCAAAAAGGATAGCCTAGAAAAGGTAATTGATCAGGTAATCCAAGAGATAGAAATGCAGGAGCACAAATAAGGTAATGGAACAGAGTCAACTTCTCAAGAATTTCAGCAAAATTATGACACACTAGATCGGTCTGAAAAGTCACAAACAAATAATTTTATTAGTGAATGAGAGGAGTTTTCTGAAACAATAAAAACTCCCAAAAATAATCCCAATACTGATCAAGTAACTATTTTTCAGACACCTGAACATTCCCAGAAGATAGTGGAAACTGTTAATCCACTACAACAAGTTCCAGAGACTCATGATCGAGAGATCATACCGGCCTACCCTACAAAACAGATAGTTTTACAAGTTGAAGAAATTCCTTCACTGGACATCTTCTATATTCCTAGCTATAAGGCTATAGTTAAGAGGAAAAAAATAAGAAGAACTAATGAAACAATCTCAAACCTCACAGATGAAATAGTTGACGTACTATGGAGGGATTCCTTAGATGATCCTATGCAACATCTAACTAAATTATCACAGTATGTAGGGGCATATGCTACTGCCACTGGTGATAAAGCTACTGAGGTTAGAGTGTTGCTGAAGCAAAAGGAAGCAAGAGTACAAGAACTAGAGAGGTTGTTAAATGAAGAAAAATCCAACTCCAGCGAGAAAATCAAAGCAAAGATGGCCCAATTTCAAAAGGATTTCGAGAGTCTTAAATTGCAACATCAAGCAAAAATCAATGAAAAACAAGCACAAATGGAAACAAAAATGACCAGGTTACAGAGCCAATCGCAACTAGAGAAATTTATAAAAGAAGCATTGGATGTAAATGCTAAGTTAAAGAAAGAACAGGGAGTGTTTTTTCATAAATCTTCTATGATTTACTCTTATTGTAATTCAAATAAAATAGTGATCCAACAAATAGCTATCCAGAAACTTGAATGTGAAAGACTCGAAAAGAAAATCAACAAACACATTCAATGGCAAGAATCATACTCAGGAAAGGAAGTTGATCTACCTCTGGTAGATAAGTTTCGTAAGGAGATCCTATTCAAATATTGGGAAGCACATATCAAGCAGACAAAGAAAGCAGTAGCGAAAACATCAAAATAATCAAATGAAATTACTGAATATGTATGTGAACAACTGGTGAAAGCAGAACTTCTCAAAATGTACACGTCTAAATTGTTCTCAGAAGTAAAACAGATAGAAACATAGTGGAAGAAGAAATAAGACACACATGATGAATTAATTAAAAAGGTAAATAAGTTTGATCAAGAAAATTATTGGAATTTTCAGATCAAACCTTATCATCAGTATCAAATTATGCAATCCTTAAGAGATTCAACAAAAAAGATCGCAGCCAATACTTTCAACGCAGTATTCAAGGGGCAGGTTAGATTGAGGATTTCATAGCCAGCTCAGCTCAAGCCTATGATAGATATTTGTCAACTTCGTGACCTAATCCAGAAGAAAGGGCAGAAGTCATAAATCAAAATTGTTATTTCATTTTCCTAGATTGTAGTTTAAGTTAGTCCTACGAGGATGGTTGTTTGAAACCTTCTCTATATTTTGGTAATAATCTGTTTAGAAAATAGTTAGTTTAGTATTTAAACCCCTCTCATGCATTTAGAGAAGGGTCTAGAATTTTTTCAAAAACATTTGCAAAGAATGCACTATTGTAAGTTTGTGAATGATTTGATGAATTAATGGAACACATCTGTTATCTTTTGACAATTAAAGCTGTTTAACTGATGTTGCACTACTGTACTCTTTAAATTGCTTGAAAGTAAGAAGGATCAGATTAATTGCTGTCAGTTTACATGAGTAGAACTTCATATATATGGTACTTTTATTCATTTGTATTAAGTCTTACTTTATAGATTGACAATCATCTTTTTATTGCATTATATATTTGAACATTATTATAGATGAATGTTACATGCACTTCTGTTCTAATATTTGTCTGTAGTTTCTTATTGAATGTATAATCACACATATGAATGCGATATATTTTTCACAATTATTCTAGTCAAACTATTTTTTTAGAAGAATCATCTTACATAATTTTCATCTCTTCCAACTATTAAATGATCTATATTACTAACAGTTGAAGGATATATTTTCAAATCACATAAAGGAAGAAAAATCTCGGGTATATAGTAGAATAAAAATGTTTAGATAGATGCATAAGATAGATTAAAATCACTCTCCACTTGCATGCCATATAATCACATACCCTCAAAATCATCCTAATTGGGAAACTGGTCCCATTACTCCCTGTCGGAGCCACTACACCAAACGGAAAAGGAGTTGCTTTAAGGTCCGGACCGGGTGGTTTTACCCCATGTTTCGATAGAAGAATTCAGAGGCCTCAACATTATTGCACTAGAAGGAGGGCCTGAACCTATGTGAACGGAAAAAATATCTGATCAATCTAAAGGTCAATAGAAGAGTCTCTCTCCCTCTAGATCCCCATCAACTTCCAACAATTTATCTAGATCCCCATCTTTAAAATCTGAAGTTGATCATCCTTCTCCTAAGTCTCCTAGTGATACTCAACCCATACTATTTCCTGATTCCCTTCAAGCTTCCCCAGAAGTTCAGTCTTTGATAGAAAATTTAGTGAGAGTATCTATTTTTGTTGAAAAGCCCGAATCTTCTCAAGTATCAGATATCATTATTTTGTCTTCTTTACAATCTCTAAGAATATTAACTCGATCAGAAATTCAAAAGACAAGAATTCGCCCTTTTGAATTTCCCATCGATAGTACTCAAAAGAGACTAAATAGGACCCAATCAGAGTCAATCGCCAGCGAAATCTTATCCCATTCACCTCCATTACCTCCGCTGATTTCCAAAACTTCCATTCCAACAATCAGTGTTACTTTGACTAGTTCCAGTACTCAAACTACTATCCCTACAACTAGTCCTAGCACTCAACCTGCCTCTTCTTCAACTCAAACTCCACCCAACCAACCTATCCAAAATCCAATGGTAGGTTAACCAACTCTGCCAAATGTAAACCCATGGAGAAATCTATGGGCTGTAAACATGCCTTCTTCTCTTCATGCTCTTCCCAAAAATCCTGAAAGATGGCTACCTAAATTTAATCCTGATGATGTTCTTCCAGTAGAGGAGCATATTCACAATTTTATGTTAGTTGTCAATATAAATGGAGTAGTTGAAGAGGATTTCGTTGTAAGATTATTTCCATATAATTTAAAAGGATCTGCAAGATCCTGGTATTTTTCACTACCTGCCAGCTCTAACTAGATGGAATATGTTCGAAGAACAATTTCTAGCTAAGTTTGGGGATGACAGGACTACTGCTACGCTCATCAATGATTTGTCAAATCTAAAACTAAAACATGTGAGAAGATAAGGGATTTAATTTCAAGATTTAATAAATTACTCAATAAAATTCCTGCTACAACAGTTCCTCGTGCAGAAGTTCAAATTGAGTGGTATATTTAATCTCTTCCATCTAATATAACTATTTTTGTTGATAGAGAAAAACTGGAAACACTTGTAGAAAATATGAAAGAATCTCTATCTGTAGAGAAACGCATAACCCCTCTTGAGAAAAAGAATTCTCAAGAATACCGAAAATCAAAGAAGGTATCCTTCAAAGATGATTCTAAAAAGAAGGCGCCAAAAGATCCTTTCGACGTAGAAGGTCTTCAAAATTTTTTGAAAACCATGACAAACGAGATGGAAGATATCAAGAAAAAAGTTGCTGAAAATGCTACCTCGAAAAAGACTTTTAGAAACTTTAAGAAAGGTCAATCCTCTAATACTCAACCTCCAAATATCATATCTAATGTTGAATCTAATCAAGAAGAAGAGGAAGAGAAAATAGAGGAAGAAGAAGATGATGAAGAAGAAGAAGTTGAACTAAATGGAATGTGGGATTTCATCCTACCAAATGAAGAAAAAATTGAAGCTTTACCTGTGAGCACAAGGATAAAAAAGACTACTGAAGCAACACAACCAAATCAACAACAAAAGATTTCAACTCCTACTAAAGAAAAATCCGTAAGAAAAAAGTCTAATTCAAAGGCTACACAAACAAGCCATGTTACTTCAGACACTCCACCTACATCTAAGACTATGTTAGTCTCAGACACCATTGAGTATGATGTAGTTTAAGATTTGAAGAAAAACAGGGCCAACATTTCAATCCATGAGCTTACTAAATTAAAGTAGCAACATAAAATCTTACTTAGAGACTTAAATGCGGTTCCTGATTCAAACTTACCTACTCTAGTAATAGTGCAAGCTACTAATGAAATGGGTAAGCCACCTTCTCCTTCAATGAAAATTGATGGTACATACTTCATTATGATAGGTGATCGATCCATCTCTCATACTCCTCCATTTCTATTAACCTATTAGAACTACAACAAAAATGTTGATAATTGTTTAATAGACTTAGGGGCTTCCTCAAACATAATGCCAAAATTAGTTTGTTCTAAGTTGAACATAACTCCGCAGAGTTCACCTGTTAATATAGTACAACTTGATAGAACCAGAGTAGAGGTCTTAGGAGAAATAACTTTTGTTTCCATAAGATTTTCATCAAACCCCAAAGTTACTCAAATAATTGATATATTAGTGGCTAATATTCCTGAATTTTATGGCTTAGTTTTAAGCCGAGGCTGGTCTGAAAAACTTCATGGTTGTTCTGCAACAGACTGGTCACATATGTGGTTACCATATAATGGAAAGCCAAATCAAATTCGGGTAGACCATGAAAAGTTTATGAAGCATACAGTCACTGATCTTGAAGGAGTAAATGTGCCAGTAGCGTCCAATAACAACATTATTGGAAACTACTCAGCAGGGTTATTTTTGGGAAATTTCAATGCTCAACCATCACCTTTCTTTGATAATGCAGTTGTTTCTCAGATTGAGAATTTTTCCCAGCCAGATAATTCCAAATGTATAATTTTTGCAGATAGAAAAGTAGTTAATTCTTTGTTTTGGACTCTTTATTTCGGCGGTTCTAAATCCGAAGATGGTGCAGGTGCGGGTTGTATTTTAATAAACCCAGAAGGAGAGAAGACCATGTTAGCTTGCAAATTAGAATTTTATTGTACAAACAATGTACCTGAATATGAAACATTAGTTCAAGGCTTGTTAGAATCCATTGATCTTAATATCAAATATCTGAAAGTTGTAGGAGATTCAGAAATAATAGTTAGACAGGTAAGAGATACTATTCATTGTAATTCTGGACATTTAAAGCATTACCAATAATTAGTACAAGAATTAACTACTCATTTCTTAGCCTTCAACATTTCTTCTGTACCTAGAATGCAAAATGCTAGTGCAGATCTACTGGCTAATGTAGCATCAAAGTTAATCCCATCCCAAGAATTTAGTCCCGATAGATTTTCTATTGAATTGATTTTTAGACCATCTATTCCTGATAATATTACCAATTGGAGAGTATTCAATAGTGATTCAGATATCATAGATATTTTAACATCTGAAGGATCTTATGATAGTCAAATTTTGGATGAAAATGAACATGACATTCAGATTAAGAAAGAACAAGATGAAAATCCTATTCCTAAATATGTTGTCAAGTTAGAAGACCTATATGATCTAAAATACAGGTTTAAAAGAGTGACTAACTCAAAAACACAAAGTTCTACCTTAAGATTTGAGTTAGGAAATCTAGGAATTGATGAAAAACCTCAAAATGTAAATTTAGGAATTGACGAAAAACCTCAAAATGTAAATCTAGGTCTTGGTCTATCTTCCAAAGAAAGATTATCATTTATCAAATTGTTTAGAATGTACAAAAGTGTCTTTTCTTGGGATTATACTGATCTTAAAACATATGATACTTATGTGATTCAACATATAATTCCTATGATCTCAGAAGAAAAGCCTATACAACATAAATTGAGAAGATTCATCCAAATCGGGAAAATCAAATAAAAATAGAATTGAACAAAATCCTCAAGGAAAAAATCATCTTTCCAGTTAGGCATTCTAAATGGGTATCAAATTTGGTACCTTCCAGGAAGAAGAATGGTGATATTATAATTTGCATTGATTTTAGGAATTTAAACAAAGCTTGTCAGAAAGGCAACTTTCCATTACCAACCATGGAACAAGTACTGTAGGCAGTAGCTGGTTCTGAATTCATGTCCTTTTTAGATGGATTCTTGGGATATAACCAAATTCTCATACATCTAGATGACAGATTGAAAACTATGTTTAGAACTAAGTGGGGAACTTATGCCTATCAAAAGATTCCTTTTGGATTAATTAATGCAGGCGCCAATTTTCAAAGAGATGTGGACACAGATTTTAGGGGGCTCATAAATAAAACAATCGTTATTTATTTAGATGACATTACAGTCTTTTCTAAACAAGTAACCAATCATGTGAATGACCTAAAGCAAGTCTTTGAGCGATGCAAAAGATATGACATCTCATTGAATCCAAAGAAATCATTTTTTGCATTAGATGAAGGAAAAATTTTAGGATTCATTGTGTCAAAAAGTAGTATCTATATTGATCCTGAAAGAATTGAAGAGATCAAACGAATTCCTTTCCCTCATAACAAGAAAACTATGCAGTCATTTCTTGGGAAAATTAATTTTGTTAAAAGGTTTGTCCCTGACTTTTCATAAATTGTCTTACCTTTATAGAACATGATTAAGAAAAATTCTATCTTTAAATGGGGACATAATGAAAGAGAAGCATTTGATTTGATTAAACAATCAATTGTTAATGCTCTATTCCTGACTACCCCCAATTTTCTTAATCCTTTTACATTTTACAATTCTTCATCCGATACATCATATGTTGCTATTTTAACACAACTGAATGACCAACAAATTGAAGCACCAATATCATTTTTTAGTTCAAATTTTCAAGGTACAGAACTAAATTATACATCTATCGAAAAGCAAACATTTTTTGTCTTTAAGGCTATAAAGCATTTTATACCTTTTCTCCTAAAAACTCACACTAAAATCATAGTTCCATTCTCTACAGTGAGACAACTCTTGATGCAAAGAGAATTAGGAGAAAAGAGGGATAACTGGGTTACCGTTTTACAATAATATGATCTTGAAATTATACCTTCTAAAATCGTTAGAGGTCAAGGTTTTTGCAGAATGCTTACAAGAACATCCCATTTATCATCTGAGGAAGATTCAGGTAACAACGTGAAAATATCAGAGGTAAGCCTCAATGATGCACAATCACAATACACTGATCTTATATTCTATTTGAAGAATGGATATGCTCTGAATCAACTCAGTTACAAAACAAAATGAGCTTTAAGATTAAAGGCCAAACAATATGAATTAATCAAAGATGTGTTATTTAGGAGAAATTTGATTTTGTACTTTTAAGATGCTTAGAAAAATCTGAAGTAGAGAAAGTCTTGTAGGAACTCCACGATGGACCATCTGGAGGACATTTTGGAGGAAATACGACATCACACACAACCCTGCATTCAGGTTACTATTGGCCAACACTTTTCAAAGATGCTTATGAATATGCAAGCAAATGCAAAGTGTGTCAAAGTGAATTTGGAAGAAAAAGGAAGCCAACATTCCCATTATAGCCAGTCAATATCGAACAACCATTTAAACAATGGGGATTAGATATAATTGGTGAGGTTGTTCCTAACTCTTCCAAACAACACAGATATATTCTCACAAGTACAAATTACTTTACTAAATGGGTGGAAGCAATTCCATTAAAAGTAGCCAAATCTGAGAATATTATTGATTTCATCGACCAAAATATCATAACCAGGTTTGGGTTACTTACTACTTTAATTTTTGATAATGCATCTTACTTCTGAGGAACTGCTATGATGGAATTTTCAATTAGAAGAGGTTTTAAAATTAAGTATTCTACAAATTATTATCCACAAGGAAATGGTTTGGCAGAATCTACAGACAAGAAATTGATTAGAATAATCAAAATAACTGTTGATCAAAACCAACGAAATTGGCATAAGTCATTAATATTTGCTCTTTGGGCAGATCTAATAACTCAAAAATATTTTATTAGAACTTCTCCATTTAATCTTGTCTATGGAAAAGAAGCTGCACTTCATACCAATGTAGTTATTGTGTCTCTTTCCTTAATACAATTTATTGATGAATCTCCTGCTTCTTCTTTACAACTTAGACAATGTCAAATTATTAAGTTAGAAGAAGAAAGAGAAAAATCCAAGCAAAATCATGCACATCATCAACAGATAGTAAAAGCCTCATTTGATTCAACTTATGTTATTCCAAATTGTTTTCAAATTGGTGATCTAGTATTGAAATGGGACAAAGTGCGTGAGGAAAAAGGTAAAAACACGAAGTTTCAAAAACTCTACCTAGGTCCATTTCAAATAATCGAAGAAATAGGCAAATCAACATTTTTATTGCAAGATCTATCAGGAAAAATAGATTCTTTGCCTATTAACGGTTAGATTTCGAAAAAATACTTTTCATAGGAGGTAACCCCTTCTATTCCTTGTATACTGGTGTCTTTTTCTTTTCCTTAGAAAAAATAAAGGTTGCTTAGTATAAATTTTTTGCTTTTCAAAATAAAATCTCAGATGATCCTTTTTTATTTATCACTTATAGAAATAATAAGTGTTAAGGAAACAATCGAAAAATTTGAAAGACAGATAAATTTTGTTTTCACTGAAAGATGTAATTTCACTGAAATTTTTTATTCTTTGATGAACTCTCATCCTTATATAACATGATTATTCTGTCATTAGTCAAGAAAAAAATCTTTAACATGGTAAAGACTCTTTTACAAAAAAACAATCTAAAACTCGACATTTTCATCCAGAATCCTCAAAAGGACCAATGATTCACTCCACCCGGGAAAACTTATAAATTTTTGAAAGAAGTTCAAAAATATTATAACTAGAAAAACTTAAAAGATAATCAGTCTCATCAAGAGCTTGTTTACCATGTTCATAGGGAAATAGTTAAATTGACATTACCAATACTGCCTACCAAAACAGGGTAATGAATTGAGATTATATCAAGAGGACAAGGGGTCTCATCAAGAGCCAACTTGATTAGTTTAATTACAACTAGTGAATGGCATTGTCATCATTTGGTTACCAAGCCAAGACAATGGCTTTTAAGTAAATAAAAAATATGATATAAAAAAGAAAAGTTTCAAAAAAAAAATTAGAGTTTATTTTGAAATTATCAGAAACATTGGATGGGACAATGAATCATTGCTGGTAAAAGGTAACCCTGCCAAAAGCTTAAATTGCCTATTGGAACAGAGGCTCTACATGTGATAAAAGAGTAAATTTTTATAAAGCTAATTTGTAAGAGCCACCTACTTTATCTCTTTGAACTGAGTAAAGACTGCTATATATTTTCATACTAATATCTTTAAAAGAGGGATTCTTATGAATAGTAAATAAGAGAAATTTCATTGCTTAGTAAGATATTATTTGTTTGAAATTCATTCCTGCAACTATTTTTTTTTTTTTTAGAAATTTCAAAATGTTAGTCAGAGATATCTATTTCTCCCAAGTGAATCACCAATTGTTTTTCTATACAACACCCCCTGTTTATTATAATAAATGGGGACCCTTTAGAAATAAATATGAAATTTTTTTTTAGATTTAAAAACAAAAAAACTTAGGAAATGCAAGTTTTCTTCTGAGTTTTCTGCTTTATTCCTTTAGCGCATCGCAAAACACATAGCTTACAACTCAAAAAGGCTTACAATCCTCTAAGTTACGCGGGCTATGAAGTGCACTAACCTTCTTTCGAAGTTATGTTTTAAAAATCTTGAAAATAATTCAATCATCGTTATAATCTCTTTATCGCATCACACCTTATTTAAAACAACCAACTCATAAATCAATTCGATATAAGTGCGATTGCACGGACCTGACGATCCAACAAAGCCATAAAAAAAATCTCTAGAGTCCTATTAAGTGTAGCCACTTGAATTTTTAATGTGCATTTCACATTTCGCATCACTTAAAAGAAAACAAATTCATTATCACATAAAAGTTGCGATGTGCGGTTTGCGCACATCACATTTCGCAACATTTATGGGTAAATATCACAAACGGTAAAAGTTATATATGGCGATGTGTGAAATAACGACATTTAATTGCTCAAGCATGCGAAATGATTTATGTCGTATCAAAACGAAATTCGAGATCTAACGACTTAAAGTTGATTGATACATATTTCATGTGAAGGTGTAAGAGATTTGATTTTTGAAATAATTATCGATGATTGTTGTTATATTTTAAAAGATTCATATCTATTCGTGCATGTTTGATATAAACGATGGATTTGAATCTCTATTATCTATACTTTTAATTCTCTCCCTGTTTATTTGAAATAGGGAAACCATTAACGGATTAAGGAAGATTGAAATGAGCAAGAAGGGCAAAGAGATTTCTTAAGTGCTACTTATTGAAGACTCAGACATGTCTCCCTTATTTTCAGATACTACCCGCAACAAGGATTGCGGAAATTCATCATGGGAAACAATGTATAAACTGTTTGAAGAGGAAAATCCAAAGGTAATAACCAAAATCTCCACAACAGGCACAACATCTACTTCAGACGCAACCTACTGCGATGTTGCACGTTCATTCATCCACAAGGTAGCCGCAAGCCAAAAAATTCTCTCTTACACCGACATGGTTAAGTGAGTAATTGGCCACTGAAGCATAGATGATAGAAAATTCAAAGATTTAAAGGGAGAAAACATAGGGTCTTTCAGGGAAGAGTATTTACAAGCAATGTACCATCTACTCTCCCTGCAACAAAAATATGACAAGGCTTTTCTGTAAAGTTTTAGAGCAAAGCATCCAGATCTCATGAAAGTTATCAAAGAATGGAAGGAAGACCAAGGAAATTTGAAGCGAGATAAACTCGGTATGTACCCAATTGCCCAAATTCCTTCCCCTTATTTTTATGCTGCTGGTATGTTGTGTAGATTGTTTGCCAAACCTGATTCTACTAGGTTTTTAGTAGAATGGATTCCATTGATTGACGCAATCGTCAATTCCTCAATTTTGAATTGGGAAAACATATTATATTATAGTTTAGCCAAAAACATTTCATAATATATGAATAAAAGGAGTGTTTCATCTATAGAGATACCTCCCTTTTATATGTATTCCTATGTCATAGATGCAATCTGCTTTTCTTATAATTTTCCTACCATGGGATGGAAATGGACTACCCAAGAACTTACCCCAATCCATGTTTACCACATAGACCTTTGGGATTCAGATTTCCACCTACATTTTTATAAATTTTTTTATGGATTCATATTGCCTATGCACCAAATGATATTCAATAAGAAGGCCCCCTAGGGTTTCTGAAGAGGCTAGTGTAGATATTCTTTATGTGTCTAGGTGGTTTGCAGAGGAGAATTTTACATATGTCAGAGTATTTTGGAGTCATGCTTCTCCCCACTTCCTACCATTTTATGTTCCTGATAAGTTGCTTGCACGAGAGATAGCCTACTAGCTTATTAATGGTATCACTAGACAGCTGAAAGATGCTAAGAAGGCCGTTTGGGCTAATTCCCTGTAGAATGCCATACTTTTGCACTTTTTGATATTTGCCATACCTACAAGGAGGTTTCCAAGATTAATATATTGAAATTGGTAGGAATTCCAAAGAGGTTATACGATCCAAATGATGTAATTAAAAATTACACTACAGAGCTCAAAATGAAGCCTTTTGTAAAGGAAATAGATGTATTTGATGATATCTTCCAAGGCATGGAAAAGTTTTCATATATAACCAAGTTTGCATCTAGCCAACTGAGCCAAGATGATTTGAAAGCATTCCAAGTATACAAAAATAAGGGACTAGAGAGAGTTCCTCTCAATTTGTTAACTATAGATGCCAACATACCTACTCCAAGTATCATCTTGGATAATGAAGAAAAAAACATGTCTGAGGATGAATCAGGTAAATCAAAGCATCAATCTCACAATTTGGATCACTTTGAAAATGAATCTGAATCCAGAAAGGATAGCTTAGAAAATATAATTGATCAGGTAATCTAAGAGATAGAAATGCAGGAGCAGAAAGAAGGTAATGGAATAGAGTCAACTTCTAAAGAAGTTCAACATAGTCATGACATACCAGATCAGTATGAAAAGTCACAAACAAAGAATTTTAGTAGTGAATGGGAGGAGTTTTCTGAAGAAATAAAAACTCCTAAAGCTAATCCCAATACTAATCAAGTAACTAGTTTTTAGACATCGTAACATTCCCAGAAGATAGTGGAAAATGTTAATCCACTACAACAAGTTCAAGAGACTCATGATCGAGAGATCATACCGACCTACCCTACAAAACAAATAGTTTTACAAGTTGAAGAAATTCCTTCATTGGACATCTTCTATAGCCTAGCTATAAGGCTGTAGTTAATAGGAACAAAAGAAGAAAGACTGGTGAAACATTCTCAAACCTCACAAATGAATCAGTTGACGTACTATGGAAGGATTCCTGAGATGATCCCATGGAACATCTAACTAAATTATCACAGTATGCAGGGGCATATTCTACTGCCACTGTTGATAAAGCTACTAAGGTTAGAGTGTTGATGAAGCAAAAGGAAGCAAGAGTACAAGAACTAGAGAGGCTGTTAAATGAAGAAAAATCCAACTCTAGTGAGAAAATCAAAGCAAAGATGGCCCAATTTCAAAAGGATTTCGAGAGTCTCAAATTCCAGCATCAAGCAGAAATCAATGAAAATCAAGCACAGCTGGAAACAACAATGACTATGTTACAAAGCCAACCACAACTAGAGAAATTTATAAAAGAAGCATTGGATGTAAATGCTAAGTTAAAGAAAGAACATGAAGTATTTTTTCATCAATCTTCTATGATTGAATCTTATTGTGATTCAAATAAAATACTAATCCAACAAATAGCTATCCAGAAAATTGAATGTGATAGACTTGAAAAGAAAATCAATGAACACATTCAATGGCAGGCATTAGACTCAGGAAATGAAGATGATCTACCTCTGGTAGATAAGTTTCATAATTAGATCCTATTCAGATATTGGGAAGCACAAATCAAGCAGGCAGAGAAAGCATCAGCGAAAACATCAAAATTATCAAATGAACTTATTGAATCTATATGTGAACAGTTGGTGAAAGCAGAACTTCTCAAAGAGTACACGGTTGAAGTGTTCTCAGAAGTAAAAGAGATAGAAACACAATGGAAGAAGAAAGTAGACACAAAAGATGAAGTAATTAAAAAGGTAAATAAGTTTGATGAAGAAAATTATTGGAATTTTCATATCAAACCTTATCATTAGTATCAGATTCTGCAATCCTTAACAAATTCAACAAAAAGATCGCAGCCAATACTTTCCAATGCAGTATTCAAGGGACAGGTCAGATCGAGGATTTCGCAACCAACTCAGCTCAAGCCTATGAAAGATATTTGTCAACTTTGTGACCAAATCCAGAAGAAAAGGCAGAAGTCATAAATCAAAATTGTTATTTTATTTTCCTAGATTTTAGTTTAAGTTAGTCCTACAAGGATGGTTGTTAGAAACCTCCTCTATATTTTTGTAATAATCTATTTTAGAACATAGTTAGTTTATTATTTAAACCCCTCTCATGCATTTAGAGAAGGGTTCAGAAATTTGTCAAAAACATTTGCAAAGAATGCACTATTGTAAGTTTGTGAATGTTTTGATGAATTAATGGAACACATCTGTTATCTCTTGACAATTAAAGCTGTTTAACTGATGTTACACTAATGTACTCTTTAAATTGCTTGAAATTAAGAAGGATCAGATTAATTGCTGTCATTTTACATGAGTAGAACTTCGTATATATGGTACTTATATTCATTTGTATTAAGTCTTACTTTATAGATTGACAGTCATTTCTTTATTGCATTATATATTTGAAACATTATTATAGATGAATGTTACATGCATTTATGTTCTAATATTTGTCTGCAGTTTCTTATTGAATGTATAATCACACATATGAATGCGATATATTTTTCACAATTCTTCTAGTCAAACTATTTTTTAGAAGAATCATCTTACATAATTTTCATCTCTTTCAACTGTTAAATGATCTATATTACTAACAGTTGAAGGATATCTTTGCAGATCGCATAAAGGAAGAAACATCTTGGGTATATAGTAGAATAAATAGTTTAGATGGATGCATAAGATAGATTAAAATCTTTCTCCATTTTCATTCCATATAATTAGATACCCTCAAAATCATCCTTATTGGGAAACTGGTCCCATTACCCCCAGTCAGAGCCACTACACCAAACGGAAAAGAAGTTTCTTTAAGGTCTGGATCGAGTGGTTTTCCCCCATGTTTCAGCAGTTGAATTATGAGGCCTCAAAAAAATGAAACATAGTACACAGACTTTCCTAGTGATGGAACCAACACAAGCCCAAACACATCACTGTGCACAAGCTCTAATATCTTGTTCGCCCTCTTAGCACCAGAAGGAAAACTCACCCGATTATGCTTACCATATACAAAATGTTCACATAAATCGAAATCCAGAGAGAAATTGGACATACCTTCTTCCATAAAATTACCATGCAGTATCCGAAGGCCCTTCTCTCCAATATGTCCAAGCCCTTGATGCCATAGCATGGTATTTTCTCCAGAGACCGCTAGGCTTTCCGCTCCACTTTCAAGAACCACAAAACTATTACGTCCATCAATAACAGTCCTACCCTAAAGCTTGTACAGAGTTCCAATCTAGACTCCCCTCATTAATACCAGTGCTCCATGAACCATCTTATAGGTGTCTTTCTCAAACACTGTTTTTACACCTGCATCATCCATCTTGCTTACAAAAATCAAATTTCTGGCCAATGTAGGATTATAAAGAACACCAGGAAGTGTTCTAATCCTTCCACCTTGTGGCTTCAGCTTGACATTTCCACGTTCGACGATTTTGGCTTTCCTATCATCCCCTAAGAAGACATCACCACCATCATGTTCAACCCTTAGTTAAACTCAGAAGGGGGGTGAATCAGTTTAATACATTCATGGTCTTTTAAAACTTTCTCTTAAAAATTATTTACACCTTCATTTCATGATCAAGTTAATGTATAATGAACCAACAATCTTAATATGTGAGAAAAAAGTATCAAGAAAATTAAATACAAAACATCAACACATAATCATCATGCATATGGACAACAAATATAAGTGGAAACCCACAAGGGAGAAAACCACATCTTATTATTGTTGTGATGCAAATGCAAGCTCCAACTCCCTCTCACCATTGATTTTCTGTAGGCTCCAACATATAGGAGGCTACTACCTCAATTTATGCAAGCTACAACTTGCAAGGAAGCTCCAACTCCCATCTGTTTTCTACAGGCTACAACCCATAGGAGGCTCCTACCTCAACCAGCTCCAACTGGACATCTATAAAGCTACAACTTGAAATGGAAGCACCAATTCCCATGTATTTTCTGCAGGCTACAACCCACAGGAGGCTCCTACCTCAACCAGCTACAACTGGACATCTATCAAGCTACAACTTGATATGGAAGCACCAACTCCGTTACACTACAATAAAATCATATGCTAATTTACCTGGATATCAACTCTATTTTTCTCCTTCTTCACTACTGTCCTTCCAGCCTTCAAATTTTCTTTATATCATCTCTGGATCTTCACATCTTCTCTATCTACTCAATCTTATTCTTCCACTCTCTAACCTATTTATGCATATCACAATAACATCATTTATAGAGATCACTTCATAGCTGTTTTCATTCCATATGGTAATATGAAATGAACAGGTATGACTCTTTGCCTTCCACCTTCTCATTTCCTCGCTCAGCATTTCAGGATGTTACAACTCTATATACTCATTTCAGTATTTAATTGGAGTTTTGATTTTCCTACGAAGACTTGCCTTTGCATCACAAACAATATAAAATAAATAATACATTTACAACTACAATCAATTATTTCACTTAGCCCTTTCAGTTATTTAGTTTTGTTGTGCGTTTTTCCTCTTCTGCTCGCTGTCCTTTTGTCTTTTCTGTTTCTGCCGTTATATTCCAACTTTGCTGCATAACAACCCATTTTAGCCCAAGCCTTTTCGTTTGCCTTACTGCCACAACTTTGTTCTGCACAAGATCTTGGTTCTTTGTTCTGCGTTCATCTCTTTTCTTGTAACCTTTGGGGTATGACCCACATAACTCCCTTTATACACACATCAAATTACAAATCCGAGTTTTAGCAACATACATATTTTTTGCGATCAAACAACACGTGTTAACATAACATACTCTTATAAATCAAACAATGCATATATAACATACATAGAATAGGGCTATCGGGTCCCACATTCAATCACATTTCATCGCAAATACTTTCCCACATGTTTCCCACTCTACTGATTGTGATATACCATAAACCATGCGATCTGCGATAAACGCTCATGTGCGGTGCTGACACATGGACTCCATTTATCGCATTGCGTCGTTTAATCCTTACCGCATCACAACCAAAACAACATACCTTGTGATGTCTTGAAGTTAAACCTTATTTCTTGCGAGATGCGATGTTGTGCAAGTTTGACATGTGTCCCTCCATTTCTCATCGCAAAACTTTAAACTTAACATGTAGTCGCCTTACTGCTATCTCCTAAGCGTTGCGATGTGTGGTATGCGGGAAAGGTCCATGTCATCATGCCACATCACCCTGCCATGTCATCACCATGTCACCTTGCCACATCATCATAAATTACCTGCAATCTGTGGGGTCGGGGCCACATCATCTTCCACGTCAGCTTGCCATGTCATTGCCACATCATCTCCACGTCAATTCCACGTCATCGCCACATCACTGCCATGTCATCTTTACGTCACTACCATGTCATATTTTAAGTCACTACCACGCCATATTTATGTCACTATCACATCATATTTACGTCACTGCCATGTCATATTTGCGTCATCGCTCGTCATCTTTACGTCATCGCCCGCACTTCGCAGTTTGAAAATTACGATAGTTTAACTTATTGGTTACCTCTATTTCATGTGATTTGCGGTATTGCGCCGTGCCAACATGTGTCCATTCTCCACTTCGCATCACACACAACTTAACTTTTCTTGCAACGACCTTAACACTAAAATTTTAAATGTTGCGATTTGCGAAATCACTCCTGAAGCGATTCGATATGCACCATCCATCTCTTGCCTTCACTTTTGCGATCTAATCTTGACCATCCATTCCCCTCCCTTGGAATTCTTCAAATAATTCTCTGCCTTAGTCGATTTTTCTGTTCTTTATACTGTTGCGCTCTATAACTCCAGTTTCTCCATGCTGTTTCTCCTAAGTTTGATCCTGAGCTTGCCTTTGTTATCGAATCTCATCCCGAGTTATCACACTTGACATACACCTTTTCATACTAATTAAATCCCTCTCTGTCTCTCGGCTCTCGCCTCTCTCTCTTGGCTTAATCATCCTTGCTTAATTGACCTCTTCCTCTCAGTTCTTGCCTCTTCCTGATTCTTCTATGTGTAAGATATCTTTTCCTCACCGTGTCTTGCAAATCTGATTGCCTTCTGCTGTGCACTGAAATAATTCACTGCCTCTCTGATTCATTTGCTACCTCTGTTGTATCTACTTCTTTGTTGTCTCTGCTCCTTATCTATCTGCTGCCTCTGTACGTCTCTTTTATGTTTTCTTAGGATTGTTGCCTAATTTTCTCCTTTGCCTTATTATTTTTTCTTCTCTCCTCCTTTTCCTTAGTGATAATTCAGGTGCTTCTCCTTTGTGCTCCTTTGCCATCAATGATAATATTTCCAACAGTCTCCCCCTTTGGCATTGATGGAAATACTCCAATACTTCCTCCAGGACTTCCTCCCCCTTTCTTAGAAGTGTCTTTTCTTCCTCTGCTTGCTTTTCAGAAGAGCCTTTCTTCTTCTGGTTGCTTTTCCTCACCCTTTGACATCAATGGAAAAAGGGTTGCACATTTCCTAGTGTAGTTTCTATCTTTGCACTATCTCTCTCTGAGTTGTGTTTAGGCCTTCTTTTTTCTGACTTTATATCTTGTTGCTCTGGACTGGTGTATAGGAGTTGTTGGGAGAACACTTTGAGAATCATTTAACTTGTATGTATATACACAGTAAGCTAATACCATCCCAAAGCACAAAATCCTTACACTTGTATAAAGCTGAAAGTGATGATGAGGACACTTCATAGAACAGACTTATATAATCAGACTTATATAATCAGAGATGCATCATTGGAACAATACTAAAATACTGAGAATGCTCCATACGACATATAAAGTATACTCCAAATATACTTCAGTCTATATTATAATCTTCATCTGAGATACATATCTATTGAGGAAGGTTGTAGATGGAATATGTATTCTTTTGCAATACACATCTGTTCAAATAAGATGATTCCAATATATCTTTTATAGTCGTGGTTCACCTTTACTGCCTATTGGTGGTGATATGTGCTAGACTGTTCACAGTGATATTACACTAACAGCCGAAAGGCCCTTGATATTGATGTGAACAATGAATCAAACTAGAACTTACAACTTATTGTAAGATTAGACAATATCTTTCAATCTAAGAGACCAAATGACTTTACTACTTGTACATAGTACTTTCAAAACTAACCCTTGACGCTAGATACATTCAATGCATTGGTCAGTTTCACTTATCAACTATGCAATTTTATTTATGACATAAGGGATATGTATGTCAATGATAAACCTCTCTTCAATGATGAAATACAAGAAATTCCTTTCTGTTGAAGTAGGCTTTAGATGAATCAATAAAATACTCTTGAGCTTAAATTGGTAAGATTACTACAACTAGTCCTTCATACTTCAGATACTTTAACTTTTCTATCATGATGATCTTCAACAAAACATCTTCAAGTTGTTTAATTGATATCTCAGTCAACATACTTCACAAAGTTTTATGAATGATCTCAAGAAAGAGGCCTTGAAGATATATCTGTACTGACTTGAGGAAGACATGCAATTATATCTAGAAATAGATACTGCTTCAATGCTCAATATAATACTTAAAGTGTAAACAAGATAATGATCCTTTAGCACTGTTATTGACCTTTTCATGCTTTAATAATGTAGATAATGCTGGGAATACTACCTTGAAGTACTTCTGCCATAGTACTCTGATCCTGAGGACCTGTACCATACCACTGCTCTATTGATGACACTTGGTATTCTACTGATAGGCAGGATTCTTGTTCCAAATACCAATTTATACTACTTTGATAAACCATGTAGTAATTTTACTTCAGCTCGCACATGCACCCATAGTTAAAACAACCTTCATAGTTTCTACTATTGAGCTCTCCATTGTTCTCAACACAATCATCAATATACTGAATCTAATCTTGGCATCATTAACCTTTTTCTTATTCTGTCATTCTGGTTTAAAAGCATGTCATTGCATATTCCTTTCGAGGACTGCTCCAGAATCATTTCTATTCTATATAGAATTCAACTGTTTTAAACAACATGATCTTCAGGAAGACATCTTCAATTTCTTTACTTGGAACCTACAAGGGCAGACCACTCATAGTTTTATCACTCATGTAACTACTTTCCTCCAAGGGGACCTTCCATAGATGAGTGATGTAATGATATAATGAAGATAATAATTTCTCTTACTCATCCTTCTTAAATTTATTTCATTGTTAACTTTTGTATTGGGATGCACAGTGTGATCATTCTCTATGGATATTTCCAGTTCTAAAGCTTAGAAAATAATTTTTGTGATTTTAACCATTCATCACTTAGTGTGCTATTGTCTTCTTAACTTACATGATCATAGGTGATGTTACATCTATCACCATGGTTGCTTGTTGCCTTCTCTCCTTTCATGGACTTGTTGGCTATTGAATACTTCAGGTATCCTTCTTCCTCTATAGTTCTTTGTCTGAGGAATTGTCCTTCCCTTCCTAAAATTTTAGCTGTTCTTATTCCAAGGAGCTCTTCTTAGACTACTTTATGGGGACTATTTATGAACTACTACCCCCTTGGGATTTTGCTTCTTATCTATTTATGGATGGATATTTGCATTTCTTCCTAGAGCAACTCCCCCTTAGGCTATGATGGATTCATTATGTTATTGAGGTAACATGCTCCCCCTTTCTCTTTTCTTTCCATATTTTATTGGGGTTATTCATAATGTCTGCACTTATTTTTGATTCACAGTTTTGTTTGATTTGATTGGATTCCATCATCTGTCTAGAGTTCTTTAATGTATATGGCAGCTTACAGTCTTTTTCTTTGTGACCAAGATTGTGGCATTAATAACATCTTATTTTACCTAAGAAAGGTTGAGCTGATGTATAGCATTTTGTTCCCCTTTTTTAACACAATTTATATTCAACAGATTTATGTCCAAATTTATTGCAAGAAAAATAGTAGCCATGGAATCGATTAGTGTACCTAGCGACTCGGTTGTCCTCTCCATTTGTTTTCTTGAGGTAGTCTTTTCATTTTCTGCATCCTTTGCTGGTTGGAATGGTTTTTCTTTGTCTTATAGTATGCTACAGTATGTATAGGTTTGTGGCAGGAAAAACAAGTGATACTTCTCATGGGAGGAAAGTACCTCCTTTGACAACTTCTAAATTTGTTCAATTTATATTCACGAGTGTATGGGCCTTTTGCAGTTGAATTTTTCTTCTTCTCATTCTCTGTCCTTTCATGTTGTTTCTTGTTTCTATTAGTTTCTTTACAAATCATGTTCTTGCTGGCTTCTACTTCTATAGAAATATTTCGAGCTACTTCATTATCCTTTACAGCTTTAACAAAAATGATATTCTTGTTATCTTCTAGCTTGGACTTACTGGTATCTCCTTCGTAGCCTATCCTAGCCTTTATGAGAGGAGAACTTTGAGCATTTAGAATCTTTTCCAACTGTCCATAAATTTTCATTTGTGGAATATTCATAGTTAGTTCAATTTGGGCCTTCTCTTATTTCATCCTCAGGCTTACCGCCTCTTCTTCCAATCTTCCACACTCTAGAATTTTCTCTCTTATTTGCTGCAAGAGAATGTCTTCTACTTTCCTTGCTTCTTCAAGTTGTGCCTTCAGGCCAAAAATTTCTTCCTTATCTTCATATTCTCTCTCATCACATATTTTCACCAATGCCTTAAGGTTTTTGTTTTCATTCTTCAATCTTTCTATTTCAGTCAAGGCTATGTCAAGTTTGGTTTTTCCCTCAATTGTAATTTTTTCATGGTACTCACATCCATTCACCCTAGCAGGTATCTCATTTGATTGCCCTTTTTCCTTTTGAAAGGAATTTTTATTCTTCTTTTGGTTTATCTTCTCATTTTTTATAATGCATCCACTAGTGTCTCCTTCATGCATGAGATGGAATCTATTCTAGATTCCCTTTGCAGAGGTTAAATCCATTATTAAATCAAGATCCTTGTTATGAAGACTGTTATATATCACACATTTTTCCTTGGAATTCCACTGTTGTTCTTGCAAAGAGGGAGAGTCTGTGCAGTAACCATCACATACAAGCCTCCATACCTCAGGTTCATAAGCCATTAAATCTGTTTTAACCTTATCTCTCCATTTAGGAAAGTTTGTTGTATTTAACATAGGTACATTTTGATAGTCCATTACTCAACCAAATCTCCTTCAAGCTATTAGGCTTACACCAAAGGAACCAAATCCGATACCAATTGTTGAACCCTTAGTTAAGTTGAGAGTGGGGTGAATCAATTTAATAAATTCATTGTCTTTTAAAACTTTCTCTTAAAAATTATTTACAACTTCATTTCATGATCAACTTAATGTATAATGAACCAACAATATTAATATGTGAGCATCAAGTATTAAGAAAATTAAATACAAAACATCAACACATAATCATCATGCATATGGAAAAAATATATAATTGGAAACCCATAAGGGAGAAAACCGCATCTTATTATTGTTGTGATGTAAAGGCAAGTTCCAACTCCCTCTCACCACTGATTTTCTGTAGGCTCCAACCTACAGGAGGATACTACCTCAAATTATGCACGCTACAACTTGCAAGGAAGCTCCAACTCCCATGTGTTTTCTACAGGCTAGAACCCACAAGAGGCTCCTACCTCAACCAACTCCAACTAGACATCTATCAAGCTACAACTTGAAATGGAGGCACCAACTCCCATGTATTTTCTGTAGGCTACAACCCACATGAGGCTCCTACCTCAAATAGTTAAAACTAGACATCTATCAAGCTACAACTTGATATGGAAGCACCAAATCCCTTACACTATAATAAAATCATATGTTGATTTACCTGGATATCAGCTCTGTTTTTCTCCTTCTTCACTAGTGTCCTTCCAGCCTTCAAATTTTCTTTATATCATCTCTGGATCTTCAGAGCTTCTTTATCTACTCAATCTTATTCTTCTACTCTCTAACCTCTTTATGCATATCACAATAAAATCATTTATAGAGATAAATTCATAGCTGTTTTCATGCCATATGGGAATATGAAATGAACATGTATGACTCTTTGCCTTCCACCTTCTCATTTCCTCGCTCAACATTTTAGGATGTTACAACTCTATATACTCATTTCAGTATTTAATTGGAGTTTTGCTTTGCCTACAGAGACTTTCCCTTGCATCACAAACAATATAAAATAGATAATACATTTACAATTACAATCAATTATTTTACTCATCCCTTTCAGTTTCTTATCTTTGTTGTGTGTTTGTCCTTTTCTTCTTGATTTCCTTTTGTCTTTTCTATTTCTGCCATTATACTCCAAATTTGCTGCATAAATTCCCCTTTTAGCTTGAGCCTTTTTGTTTGCCTTACTACTGCAACACTGTTCTGCACGAGCTCCTGGTCCTTTGTTCTACGTTCATGTCTTTTCTTGTAACCTGTGGGTATGACCCACATAACTCCCTTTATACACGCAGTGGATTACAAATCCAATTTTTATCAACATACATACATTATGAAATCACAAAACGCATAATAACATAACATACTCTTAGCAATCAAACAACGCATATATAACATACACAGAACAGGGCTATCAGGTCCCATAGTACCTTGAACCAATCACATTTCATCACAAATACTTGTCCGCAGGTTTCCCACTATAGCGATAAACCATAAACCATGTGATCTGCGATATACGCTCATGCACAGTGCTGACACGTGGACTCCCTTTATCACATCACGTCGTTTGATCCTTACCGCATCGCAACCAAAACAACATACCTTGTGATGTCTTGAAGTTAAACCCTATTCCTTGCGGGATGAGATGTTGCGCAAGGTCGACATGTGTCCCTCCATTTCGCATCGCAAACTATAGAATTAACATGTGGTCGACTTACTACTATCGCCTAAGCATTGCGATGTGCGGTATGCGGGCAAGGTCCATGTCATCATGCCACGTCACCCTACCATGTCACCACCACGTCACCTTGCCATGTAATCATAAATTATCTGTGATCTATGGGGTCGGGGCCATGTCATCTTCCATGTCAGCTTGCCACATCACTACCACATCATCACCACGTCACTACCACGTCATCACCACGTCACTACCATGTCATATTTACGTCACTGCCATGTCATATTTTACGTCACTGTCACATCATCTTTACGTCACTGTCACGTCATCTTTACATCACTGCCACGTCATATTTACATCATCTCCTGTCATCTTTACGTCATCACCCACACTTCACAGTTCGAAAATTACAACATTTTAACTTAGTGGTTACCTCTATTTCATGCGATATGCGGTAGTGCGCCGTGTCCCTTCTCCAATTCGCATTGCACACAACTTAAATTTGATTGCGATGTCCTTAATGCTAAAATATTAAATGTTTCGATTTGCGAAATCGCTCCTGAAGCGATTCTATCTCTGCCGTCCATCTCTCACCTTCACTTTTGCCATCTAATCTTGAAAGTTCGTTTGCCTCCCTTGGAATTCTTCAAAGAATTCTCTGCCTTAGTTGAATTTTATTTTCTTTATATTGTCGCGCTCTGTAACTCCAGTTTCTCTATGTTGTTCCTCCTGAGCTTGATCCCGAGCTTGTCTTTGTTATTGAATCTCATCTCGAGTTATCACACTCGATGTACACCTTTTCATACTGATTAAATCCCTCTTTGTCTCTTGGCTCTCGCCTATCTCACTTGGCTTAATCATATTTGTTTATTTGGCCTCTTCCTGCTTCTGCTATGTGTAAGCTCTCTGGTCCTTGCTGTGTCTTGCAAATCCAATTGCCTTCTGCTGTGCGCTGAAGAAATTTGCTGCCTCTCTGCTTCATTCGATGCCTCTGCTGTGTCTGCTTCTTTTCTATCTCTGCTCCTTGTCTGTCTGCTACCTCTCTGCCTCTCTTTTATGCTTTATTAATGCATTGTTTCCTGATCTACTCCTTTGCCTTATTGCTGGTTCTTCTCTGCTCCTTTGCCTTAGTGATAATTTAGGTGTTGCTCCTTTGTGCTCCTTTTCCATCAATGAAAATATTTCCAACACATCATACTTCTCATACTTGTAGAACCGCTCCCTATGGGGAGTGAAGTGAAAGGATGCACCTAAGTCAATAAACCATGCCTCATGATCTATATGTGTATTTGATTAAGAAGCCAAATACACATCCCCAACTTCATCTAAGGTTGTTTTTGCCTCTGCAGAAGGAGCATCATCAGATCCCTTTCCTTTCTTAGGAGCTTTAGATCTGTGGTCCTTTTTGAAGTGCCCTTAATTTCCGCATTTCTAGCACACCTTTATAGGCTTTCATGGAGATTTAGATATTCCTCTAGATTTAGATCTCCCACTCAAAAAATATTTTTGTTTATGTTCTGTGAAATTCCTGGTATAGATAAGGCATCTCCATTCTGGCCCTCCATATTTCTCCGTCTCATTTCCTCCGACAGCAAGGCTGAGAAAATTTCATCAAAATTCAAGGTAGTTGTATTGCTACCTATCACAATAACCAGACTGTCCCACGAATCTGGTAGATAAAAAAACAAATTGATGCACTTATCTTCATCTAAGATTTTAATATAAACAAATCACAAATGAGTTACTATAGTATTGAAGGCATTCATATTCTCTGTCACCGAGTCTCCATCCTTCATCTTCAGGTTATACAACTTTTTCTTCAAGAATAATTTATTCACTAGAGACTTAGATTGGTACAAAGTCCCTAACTTGACCCACAAATTCTTCGCCGTATCTTCCCCAGATACATTCAACAATACCAAATCTAAGATACACAACTATATTGTGATCTTTGCCTTCCGATCCAAATTTTCCAAATCTTCATCTAACGTTGTCGTTGGTTTAGTACACGGATTTACCGTGATCCACTGATATCTATGCACCAGCAGATCCTCCATCTTGAGATTCCACAACTCAAAAGTATGAATATTAAATTTCTAAATTTCTATCTTTCCACTACTCATCATATTATTTCACCACAAGAATCGATCCTGCAGATCTCCCACTGAACAGGGTCTACCACAGGCTTGTGAAAAAAAAACCTCACCAATAAAGGTGTCCCCTTGAAGTAAAAAAAACTATGACAAAAAATGTAGGTTTTAACCCTGTACAGAAATTATCTGCAAACGTATTCTTAAAAATAGAAAATAAACAATAACGAGAGCATAAAACATAAAGCTGATATACACAGAGATTTTCCCTTGGATCCCCAATCGGGACTACCAGCTTTATTTTTCATTATTTTCCTTTTAGTGTTACACCACATATATATACATGTCAAAGCATTAATAAACCCCAATCCATTAACCCTGGATTAGAACATCATCGTAGTTCCCTTGACCAGATCTACAAAAAACTAGGGGAAAAAAACCATAATGCCCCAAAACCATGTGCAAACCCATGCACAAAACCATAGGCGGGTCTGCTGACCTAAAATAGGGTCCAATTTTTTTTTCTCTTGGGGCGCTACCCCGAACCTCATGTAGGGGGATACCTACCCCTTACAAACCCCTATACGGGGGGGCTACCGCCCCCCTGTGACCCCCTCGCTGCGCCCGACGCAACGAAAAAGGAGGCACTATTCATTGAAAGAATATAACACACACCCAACATTCTAGGTCTTCCCAAGAGCTAGCACAACTTCCAGGATTCAATGAATGGGAGGGAGAAGCTACTAGCGTAGGAGCGATTTTCGTCCGACTTGGTACAATAAGAGATTCAGTGGAACACCGGAGATGGTTCCAAGTAAAAGACTGATGATGAGGAGAACTATTCCTTGGCTGGAAAGGTGAAGAAAGGGAAAGGGAATTTATCCCATTCCAAATCATATTATGGTCAGGCAAACAAGAAGAGATATTTTTCAAAGATAAAATGATTTCATTGTCATGGGCTTGGACACTATGCTACAAAGTGTTCGCAAAAGAAGACCAACAACTATTCCTTAGGAGGAGCGATAGGTGAAGCAATTTATTCACAGTTCGATTTGGATTTCACTCTCATCGCATGCATGGTGTCATCAGTGATGGGTTTGGTGTGGTACTTGGATAGTGGAGCTTCATTCCATATGACCGACAACAAATAATTCTTCCGTAACTTGGAGGAGAAGGATCTCCAGATGCACATTGAGATGCGAGACGACGAGAGGTATAACGCTATTATCACTAGAAAATCAGACAAGAAAATATGACATTATTAAATTTAAGGCAAAAGGATTTATAGAGCTACGACACATTAGAGGATCTGAAAAATTTAAAAAATCCCTAAGTTCAAGAGGAAAAATCAAATTGTGCACCAAGTACTGAGGTAAAATGCGCCTTTTCACACATTTTTCTTCGATAAGCATGCCTTTGCATGATTTTCCCTTGAAAAGCCACGCGGTCCTGGGAGTGGCAGAAGTCACTTTCCGGTACCACTTGGCACACTCCAGGAAATGATCCCACACTTGAGGTCGCCCAAGGACAACTACCTAAGACACCTTGGGATCTCAATTGAGCACACAAAGGAATCAAGTGTCACACAATGGAATCAACCCTCTTTCTTGGGTCACCATCCATCAATGTACCAAGAGAGGGAAGGAGAATTTGAATTCATCTATAAAAGGCCACCAATATATGAGAAAAGGGAGAGCACATTGTTACTCTGGACAAATTTCCCATGAGTAATCTAGCAGTGTGCAATCCAGAGAAAAAGTAGAGAGGGGATTTGGTTGTTGGCCATCCAAAAAATTCAATCATTTGGAGTAGAGAGAGAGACCTTGCACCAACAGCTAGAAGGTAAAAACATCCTTGCATCGGGTCTTAGAACTCCATAGTTCTAAAAGCCCTTTGGCAAGAGTGTAAACGTAGTATCTTTCTTCCTAACGACAAGCAATAAGAGGGGACCTTGATTCCGTTGTTAGTATTATTGTTATGTTTCACTCTTTATGAGCTTTTGTGTTTATGTTTAGTTTAGTTTAGTTTTCTCTCTATATATGCATACTATATCATGATTTAGTGTGTTCAATGTTTTATAGCATATTCACTAACTTGCTAACTCTTTTGTTTTTCTTCCTGTGACCAAGGCTTAGAGGCAGTGGCCACTCCTCCTAAGCAATTGTGGATTGGTACACTTGTGCACCAAAACCACAACCACAGGATTGCCAACTCCACTATCTTTACTTTTTTAGTTAAGTGGTTGCGCTTGTTGTAGGGACCTTCTCTCTGCTATGGAGTGTTTCTTGGGCAGCTCCCCTTCTTTTCTTCTTTGCTCATTCACCCTCAGTGAAAGTCTGAAGTTCAAGGGTTTTGGAAATTCCATTCTCAGGAAAACTGCGGGCTATTTTTTCAGATAGACGTAGAGAGTTGTGTGAGTTCAGCTCTGCCTGCATGTGAGTTGTGTGCCTGTGTGAAGATTTTGTGCGCGGAAACAAGAGACCAAAATTATATGCCATTTTCCTCAATTTCCCATTTGTAAGGTGGTTGAAAACCCAGAGAAAAACTGCCAGCACTGTGTGTGGTGTCCCATGACTATTTAGAACTTGCTTTTGGCTGCGTTTCAGCATTGCTAGTTGCTAGTTTTAAAATTTCAAGGTTTATCTTCACAAAAAATTACATAGTTTAAGTAGGGGGGAATTTACTTGCAATCCAAAATAACTTATTTTTTGTGAAAATAGACACCAAAAAAAACATAGATAATTAGCTGGGGTAAGTTGCCCTAATCCACATATGCTGAGCTAGTTTTCATTTTTCCTAGTTAGATCATTAATTTTAGTTTAATTTTTTGCACTAGGAGTTGGGACCAGGAATTAATTATCTTAAGAGAAGCAAGTAATCTCTGCTTCCTTTGCATCTTTTGGTGACCCTAGGCAAGCATATGAAATCTCTCTTATGATAATTTTCCATCTCCTTTTAGTTGATCACTTAGGTTTATTAGCCGAAATTGTAAGCATCCCACTATCCACACATGATTTTCTTATAGCAAGGAACAATCAAACATAGATTAATAGGGGAAGTGTAAAGGATCACTGCATATCCACATCTTAAGACCATGTGATTGTTCACTTTTTTCTCACACACTTCCACACCATAAGTGAAGTAAAGACTCCTTAAAATAACCTAATTGAACTCACTAAGTTTCCCCACAAGGGCCACAAAAAAAATTATAGTTTATGTTAGGACCATGGGGGTACTCATCCAATAAGCCACCATGGTCAGTTTACATCTTGAGACATAGAAGTTGACAGAATAGGGAGCTTTAAAATCCATCTATCCACCCACGGAAAAGAAAACCCGAGCGCCACAAAGACCCGTTTCAGAGGGGGTTAAGATTAGGCCTAGTGTGTGTGATATTATTTGGGGCTACCTAACCCATACAATGCTCGGTACTGGTAGCTGATTTACCAACAAGCTCAAGACTATCTCACGTGGGACGATAGTACTTAGTGTCCAAATCTAGGGAATCCTTCCCTATAGGTGACGGTGCAGGCAACACTAGATCCTCTACCCATTACCTTAGTCGGTTCTTCGGCTGCTGGAAGGCATCACCAGCTATTTCGAGACGTTATTCCCAGTACCCATCATAAGATATCTTCGCAAGGCCCCATTACAATTGAGAATGTGAGGACATTTTAGGTCTCTATGATTTTGAGTATCACACACAAAAAGCAACCAAAACCACTTTTTGATTGATTGATCACATAGAAATAATTTAAGGGAAAATTAACTTTTGTTTTCGCTTTGTTTTATGTATTTGGTCACCATTTTTTCTTTGATACTTCACCTCTCATAGAACTGAAGATTTTTTCCAAAACCATACCTAGTCGACACCATAATGGACCCAACGAGACCTCATCGATCTAGACATATTTTGGACTTCCCCCCATTACCGGGAGGAGTTCTAGGTCTTTTTCCATTTAGGTGTCATAAACGGAACACCGCCACCCTTATTGGTTCATCCTTTATCGGGGCATATTTAGTTGGGAACCCCCAAGGGTCACCCAACGCCACACAAGTGGAAACCCCCACAGGGTCACCACATATTACTCCTCCCACAACTCCTAGGGGGAAGAAGAGTGCTACCCATTTGGGAAGCCAAGTGAACGCATAGCCGGGTACGTCACAGAAAAACCCCATAGCTAACCAGAACACTGTGTCTTCATAGTATGCAATGGCTCTCAACCCACAGTCACCGTTCTTAGCATTGTTGAACTTACCTGATCTAACCAAGTTAACGAATTAGCCTATTGCACACAACCCAACATGGCCCCCCATGCACATGAAGCTCCCTTCAGACATTCGAAATTTTGAAGGGAATCAAGCAGAAGACCTAGGGAATCACATAATGAATTTCCACCTGTGGTGTTTGTCGAATAACATCATTGATGATACTATTCAACTTAGACTATTTCTTAACTGGACCAGCTGCAAAATGGTATGTGGAGAAACCTTCTGCTACACATGGAACCTTTAGCGCCCGCGCTACCACGTTCCTCATGTATTTTCAGTTACCCATCCACCACGATTCCGGGATGGAATTACTGTCACATTTTAGACAGACACTAGTCGTTCATATCTCGGACCATCTCCATGAATGGTGGTGTGCAAAGCCAAACTCGATGGTCAAGTTCTGCTGGACCTATTCCTGAAAACTCTCACTGCAAATATTTCAAAAGATGTAGCAACCCAAAAACCTACATTCGAAGAGGATGCCATTAGTAAAGCCAAACATTTCAAGCTGATTTACACGCAGTCAGGATACATTTACAACATCTTGCCTAATGCCTCGTGCCTACAAACTTATAAATAATTTCTAGGAGCGTCGAACTATGCAGACAGTTTTATTGGGTTATAGACCCAAAACACCTAGGCAGC